>CAJNOQ010001753.1:0-28836 GCA_905250885.1 Didymodactylos carnosus | reverse complement strand
TTCAGTTTTTTCAAATTTTTTGTCCTCTCATATCCAGTTCCAAAGATCAAAACTCCGACTCAATTCGACGAGTATGATTCGTCAAGAAAAAAGTTAGTGCTCATCCTTTTTTAATTACGTGCACCTTCCAAACATAATAAATAATCAAATATGGATACCATGACGAGTAATTGCTGGATCATTACGATTATCTTTTGTTCGTTTTTTTCTGTTTCTGATTTTGCTCGAAGACGTCAAACATCTGTTCACCTGTTTAGTTTAATGAATCATAATTATTACCTCAACAATTGATTAGGAAAGAAAGATGCTTGCTTCCAGAGCCCGAAATGGATCAGGTTTTCTTGGTTTGATTTGATCCGGGACAACTGTTTTGAATCCGAATCAGTTCGATTCGATTCAACATTTCTGGAATCAAATTCGGTTCGATTTGACTCGGCAAAAAGCCGAGTCAAATGCCGCATTATTCGATTCGTTTCAGGCTCTGCTTACTTTATTCAATGCTTGATAATGTCATACAACAAAAACCCATAGGTCGATAGAACACAGTAGTCTCAATTAAACAGATAAAGTTATTTTGTGCACAACTGGAATAATTTTTATGTATTTTAATATCTAGAAAAAGTCTCCTTACAATGATTTCAAGCGCTTTAAAAGATTATTATAACAATGTTCAATTTATTTTTAATTCTCTAATCATCTATAGATCCTTTTTCTCAGTTGATTTGAATGAAAGCTTATTTTATAGAACATCCAAGTGCAAAATTCAGAAGATATAGCATAATTTTTCCATTCATTATACCTTTAGAAAAAGAGAATGACACGATAAACATAATTTAGATTCACAATTTAGAAATTATGATGTCTGTCAATAGTGGATCTTGACTTACAATTTGAAACGTCTTATATGCAATTATTGATAAATGTATACTCAGTATTCATTTTAAATATCGATTATCGATTTGTAAGCAAATTAAAACATGTGAACCGATTTGTCTCATTTTTTTTAGTGTGTCGATTTGCCCATCTTACAATCATTTCTTGAGAAAAAAAACTTTTTATTTCAAACATAGTCGAGTGATGTTTTGTTCTGAGTATATTATAAATATGTTGTCTTTTTTGAATAAAAATATACGCAACCGTATTGTTTTAGTGTAAATAGTTGTTAAAAGAACTGTTGTATTCTTCTTTAAACTCCGATTTTTATAAGTACAACTAGCGATTTTTTTTCGAACAACTTGTTATAGTATTGATAATATAATTGTTTGATGAATCTGACCTTTGTGTTACATCTATATGAGAAAATATGAGTAAAAGACGTATCATTCAAGGCATCTTAATGTCTAGATCTGAATTTGAATCTTATTTTCTGTAAAAGTGGCTGCATTAATTAAAAATCACCGATCAAGGGTCCAATATTACCTAAATGAACTGCAAAAAACCTTCGACTGAAAGGCACAAATTTGAAATCTATAGCAAACAATGTCTAACTGAATGTCATCTTTTACTCACGAGAACTAGATCGAGTAGAGCTCATCTTTTTAATGAAATAATTCACTCACTGTTGCTTATCTATGTTACACTTAACAATAGATATGTCTAATGCTTGATGATGAGAAAAAAATATAAAATTGTCGTTTTTCAATTCTGATCACATAACATAAGGTGACCTGGAATACAGGAAGGAAAACAATTTTGATAGAAATATTACCAATTTATGACTCATAAACTGCTTTCAATTTTTGACTGATTGAGCCCTGTTATATGAGTAAAAATCAAACAAAAAGTGGAAAAATGTACTCGTACTCTTGCCTGACTTTTCGAGAAACTGACTTTGAAGAAATTAACTTCTGTTCTCAATCTATTCAGAATTTCTTTTTTATTCTCAGATGACAAAAAATTGTTCAATATTTGCTATGTACGATGGTTGGTCTCATAATAATAATTTTCTTACACATCTCATTTGTTGTTGTGTTTTTTTTTTGTTCTCTATTATTTTTTGTTCTCTAACACCGCTTCTTCTTTTTTATGCTTATAGCAACATTATACATTAAAAGAATCAAGATCGGTTCTAAAGTTCCGTTTTATATAAGAAAAAAATTATTTTTCTCTTAGTATATTGCTTCGGAGATGTAAATCAACATATAAGGTATAGTTAATTTACTATCATCTTCAATCGTTCTTTTTTTTTCTCGCTCGCTTTGTTTTTTAAGAACGTAATTATAATTCATCAAAGTTGACTTCCGTTTTGAACGAGATGACAATCATCAGAGATATAGGTAGGTGAGACATGTCATTTTTATACTTTGTCTAAATGGAATAGAAGAAGAAATAGAAAGTATAATAAAGCACGAGGAAGTGGTGAGCTGTATACAGCTTGAATATACATGTATATTCAAATAATAGTGCAAGTTTTCCTTTCTTTCTTTTTTATATTTTTTTAATAATACAAGATTAAATACCGAAGAGAGAACAAAATTCTGCTAATGACAGACACAACAATCTATTCGATTTTCAAAAAAAGAAAAAAAGAAGGAAAAGAAAGAAAAAATAAAAAAAAAGGAAAAATAGTGTGAAAAATTGTTTTGAAGATCGTCTTTTGTTTCATTATTATTACCTAAAACACATAGGTATCTTTTTACATACAACAAGTAAGAGACGTGGTTGTGTCTATGTATGCTCTACATTTTTTTTTAAACTACAACTATTGCTTTTCTTATAATAAAAAAAAAGGTAATTGATATGAGAAAAAAATAAAATCGATCAAATAGGTTAAATGATATTAACACTATAGAACTGCACTATATAAAATGACAAAACTTAATAGGATTTGTTTGTTACACATGTATGAACTTTCGGGTTCAAAAAATAAGTTTCCGTGACTTCTTTTTTTTTTAAGTAAAGCTGTTGCCGATAAGTACATTTATTTTATTTTTTTGTATTACTGTATAGTTGAGAAATAATGTGTCCGTTCGATAAAAATTGATTGCCAACAACAATGAAAAGAACAGAGACAATCATACAATGCAATCGGAATTAAACAGAAATACTCCATACACTGTCATATTTCATCTGACATATTGTATTCTTGAAACTAAATCACTTTTAACACCGGATGTAAGTATTTCTCATTAGTTTATATATTATTTGGAAACAAAAGCAAGTTTCTTTGATTGTAAAAAACAACGAGAATTTAATCATTATATTGTTATTTGTAGATTTCATTACACTTTTTATTTTTCTATTATTCTATACGATGAATAAAATTATTGTTGCGATAGTTAGTAGTAGCAGTAACAGAGCATTTTTTTTTTCTTCTTCTTTGAACCTTTAATTCAATTTTGTTTAATACCCCTCCTTACTCCACCTCGATACTGATTCTCTAGATGGATAAGCGTAATTTTTTTGTGGGAAAAGAGCTTGTCAAACAGATTAACCCGAAAAACTTAAGCGTACGATAACAGCAAAAGAAAAGGAGAGAGAGAGAGAGAGAGAGAGGAGTTGTGCCTAAAGCTCTGTTTCGAATTAGTAACATATAGAAGAAGAAAACATCAGAGAGAGACGAACATCTAAAATTGTGTTGTGATCATCAAGATGAATAAGAAAAAGAAATGAAGAATAAACGATGAAGAAAATCCTTTCTTCTTAAAAATCTATTAACAGATTTGTATTTGAGAAAAAAAAAAGAAGAAAAGAAATCTGTGCTATTCTCTCTATTCCCTTTCTTTCATTTGAGCTTGGTATATATAGTGTCTATAATAAAATATAAAATTCTGTTAATTATGATGTAAAATAGTTATAATAGATATTTGAAGAATGAATACATGCAGTAACAGCAACAAACAGATAGTGACAGCTACTATACAGACAGACATCAGAAAAAAAATAACAAAATAAGGAAAAGAAATAACATATTTTCTTCTTGTTATTTTTTTTTTTTTTTTACTTTAAAATGCTGAATTCACATATAATGATTTTCTCCTAGTGATATAATAGAAGAACTAATAATACTACTGTTGCCGAAATAACGAAAAAGTTTTATTAAAAAGCATTCAGTGAGTAGTAGTACTTATTAATGTTTCAAAAGCACGTGTTAAGAACAATAGTCCAATAGCCATGAAATACGCACGTGTGCTACTAGAATAAAAGAAACATTTCTTATAGAGCTCAATGGCGATCACTATAGCCGTAGATTACTTACTAGAGTGTAACTTGCGAAGAAATAGAAAAGAATGAACATAAGATCTTTGGTTAGATCAACAGCAATAACAATTTGCAGTTCAAATCCGAATTATTCGTACAAAATTGTAAAAAATTTGTTTTTGTTGAATTTTTCTATAGTTTAAGTTATCGTAATTGTATAGTCAGAGAATAAAGCTAAGATCAATTCAAGTAGATCATTACGGCACAAGTTTCTCATCTGATCTCGCTAAGTATTTACGTCTTCAGTTTATAAAACATAAATTCAGTTTATAACTGAACTATCGTATCAAATATTAAGATATGATTGATCAAGATTAAAAATCTTTATATGCAATGATATCCACTTTCTCGTTGGAAAACATATTAGACAATGAATAAATTTTTAGAAATCAGACATTGTACAGTACAATATGTTTACCCATCTAACATGTTAATAAATGGTTATAATATTAATTTAATAATACGACTATGTTAATGATCGAACTGGTCAATCAAATATTTTTTTCTTTTTTCTTCAAAAAATGACCTTTCTGTGGGAATTATCTGTATATATATCTTCTTTTTTTTTATTAGAATAAAGAAGAATAGGCGACAAAAAAAAACAGAAGTATTTTTTGCCACGCAGTCTGAACGAAGAACATGCTATGCCATGAAATAGAAGTAGGTTTTTAACAAGAGAAAAAGAAGAAGAATATATTCTCTATCTGAAATAGCATTTTACTTTGAATACTGTTCATAGAACTCTGACGAATTCATATAAATAATGGTAGTAATAATGATAATAGACATGCAGAAACTAGAGCGCTGGAAAGGAAAAACTAAAGAAGAAGAAGGAGAAGTGAACGAATAATTTTAAATGTAAGAAAGAGAAAAATAATTTTTTGTTTTTCCCGGCTGTTTCTTGCTTGGCTATGTTACTCACACACTGATAATGACAACAAGAAATAATAATAGCCATAATAATAATGATTTTTACGATTATGAGAGATGGAACAGCACTTTACTCTTGATTTTGAATCACATTTCCTTGAATTATTATTATAAAGAGAGAGAGAGAGAGAAAGGGACCCATACACACGCACACAAACTTTCTCATTTTTTTCATCTATTACAGGAACTACTTCGGTTATAATGATGATAACACAACAACAACCACGACAGAATCAAAATCACCATCACCACCACCACCATCACTACTACAACTACTACTACTACCACCACCAGCATCAGTTACAAAACCTTTTTTAATAATGATATTTTTGTTGTTTTGTTCTTCATAGTCCTATCTCTATAGTCGCTCGTTGTCTCATCACCAGGACAAGAGAACAAGCAAAAGAAGAAGAAAAAGAAGAAGAAAAAATCATTTTCACTTGACATTCATTATATTCGATATAAGATATATAGAGTCTGAATAAATACACACGTACACACAGACAAAGATCTAATATCATCCGTATATATACGATAGTTCGAAATCTTGTTTATTACCTATTTAACATCTTCTATTATCGTGTCCGATCGTTAATTCAATGAATATATATCGACATTTATTTACCGGCGATCTAAAATATTAGATTAATTTTATCATTATCACGCACACGAACATCATCCTTTATTTCTATTTTAGTTTATTTTTTTATTCTATTCGAATATCTGTGTGTTATTCAATTAATTTTCTATGGGCTGTAGTCAATCGACACGTATTGAGCCCGAAGCTTTAACACCAGAAGATTCAAGAACAATAAGAGAAACATGGAAATTACTGGGCAAAGAAGCATACGGAGAGTTTGGAACAAGACTTATGTTAAGGTAAATATGTAAATTTATTTATCAAGAAACAAAATAGATAATATATTACATCATGTAAAATTCTTATAATTTCTGTCTCTATTCACTCAAATGATAATTTGCTAATCATTTTGCAAGAGTTAATTCATGACATATGTAATGACATTTTTTTAAAAAATATTCTCTTCTTGCTCTCAATACCATTCTCTAGAGCGTAGTGATCTATGTCAATGATTTTTTTCATGTCAATTCAGCTTTTCTCGTCTATACTCGGTTTTTTGGCCATTTGAGGAACCTTTCTCATCTATACTCGCTCGGATTTTGATCGTTTGAGAAGCCTTATTCCATTCCAAAAATATATTCTCCGATCGAGATTTATGTTTTGTCCTATTTTCTTAACAAATTCTTTCTCTCCCTCTCTCTTTCTCACTCTTCTTCTCTCTCCTTTTTTATTGCCTCCCATCGGAGTTGATTTCCTCCAATAGACTGTCTACACATGTATACGGAGTGATAGAAAAAGAAGTAATAGGAAAATATATAAATAAATTTTTTCAATAGTAATATTTCTAATCAGGTTCACATTCAATGGTTCAGGCAAAAGCACGTCACATAGATAATAAAACGTAATAAACAACTATCATAAAGATTAGAATAGAACAGCAGAGTAAAAATAGAGAGATAGAGAACTCGAATAGTAAGTGATACTTAACTATTCTTTCGTAATACCAATTACGACAAAAGAGGTTCAAATATTATTTTCAACCACATGTTTCTAGATTGAATCGTTGTATTTGTTTGATAGTGATTCTATTCTTGAATAGTATAATATATTAAATGCGAGAAGAAAAATATTATTTTTTAAATGAATTCAATTTTTTTCTTCTTTTTAAAAAATATGAACATATTATTATTAACAATTAAAAAAATATTGACCAAAAGAAAAATTCACTGTCTGATATCCCTAAAGATTTGTTTGTATAAAGAACAATAAAAATATGTTATTTTTTCATAAGTAAGTAGTAGCCTGACTTTCATATGCCAGAGTTTTGAACATTCAGACCCGTAATTGATGAGATTTCTTTTTTTTTTCCAATCGATAATAAATGAGTAATTATTTTTATTGTGAAATAAAATCATATTCTTATTTGCCAAAATAATAATAAATAGAAAAAAAAACTTTAAAAAAAACATGAAAATAAGTATTTTTAAAACCATAAGATTTTTGTACACACACACACACACACACATTTATGTCATATTGTTTAATGTCAATATTAGTAAATATTGAATTTTCTATTTAAAAAATTAATTAATTAATTTTTTCGAAAATTTGTTTCATAACTACAAACAAGAATCATTTATATTCTAATTTTCTAAATAAAAAAGAAACCTAATAAATTGATTATAGTAGTAATCGTTGTTCACCATCAAATAGAGTTTTTTTTACTCCAAGTAAACTATTATTCTAATGATCACGACAATGTGTCATCTTGTTTTGAAGCATAAAACTTTAGATATATGTGTGTGTGTGTGTGTGTGTGTGTGTAAGTAACAATAAAACAAACAGGTTGTATTATTCTAGACTAGAAGAAAAATTATTGTTTATTTAAGAAACAGAATCGAGAATGTGTTGTATTCTAACTGCTGTGCAATTATGTATTTTCTACAAATATGTTTTCACTTTTTATTTCTTCATCACTAATCATTCTAATGATCCCCATTTATTGTTGGATTGTTTTTTCTTCTTTTCGTCATCGTCTATATAAACACTTAAAATACTCTATATAATCGACAACAATCCACTATCATGTATTTGTATTGCACTTGTCATTAGCATTTTTCAAATAAAACTAATTGCCATTGCATATCTCATGTAATATATTGGTATTTCCTATACATATTTTTCAAGGAATCATAAAAAAAGAAGAGAAGAGAAAGCCTTAATCGAAAATAGGCATATGACTCTTCTTTCTTTTTTTTTTCTTCTTTTTTTTACAGAAAAGCACAAGAATTTTTTTTTTTCTTCTTCTTCTTTTGTTTTTTCTTCTCAAAGTAGAGCAAGTTAGTCATTTTTCGATTATATTTCATCTATGAAGAAGTGCCTAAGAGATAATTCTGATTTTAATAGAAGCTAATATAAAAATATTCAAAGATTAATTTCGTATTATTCAAAATAGATCGTCGGCCTTTACGAGTATATGATAGTCAAAAAAAAACAAAACAAAAATGGAAAAAGAAGAGAAAAAGTGTACGCTCTTCTAAATATCAATCAAATAGACAAATTAAATTCAAGACTTTCACTTTTCTTTCTCTCGAGACGCATAGTTGACATTTTTTAAAAGGCAATTATTCTTCATTTTGAAATAAATAAATAAATAGCAATAGAAAAAAGATAAAAATTCTTAAACTTTTAGAATTTGAATTTAATTATTATTGTTTGTTATTCATTCCTTTAGATTGTGTATATTGTGACGTTCTATTTGTTAGTAAATGAATCTTGACATTTAGAGAATAAAAAAAAGTCACCTTTAAAGGTTACTTGATTTAACTGTTTCCATAATTCCACTTATTTTCAGACATAATATAATATTCAATCATTTATTTAAGAAAATTTTTCTTTTTTCACGTATATAAATATTTGTATAGTATCAAATTTCTTTTTTTTTATAGGATATTTCAAAAACATCCTGATATTAAAGCTTTATGGCAAACACCTCGGGCTATGAATAATGCACCAACAACCGTAAATAATGACAATGATGATGGTCAACCAAAATCAGAAAATCGTTGGAAAATGGATTTAAGAAATCATGGTAGTAAATTTTTTATATCAATTGAAGAATTAATTACACATATAGATAATCCAGAAGATTTATTTCGACATTTGGAACAAATTGGTGCTAGACACAAAACATATGGTGTTAAAACCGAACATATTCAAGTGAGTTGGATATTTAGGAAAGAAGAGAAAAAAAAAAAAAAAAGAAAGTTTCATCTAGAATATCAGCATGAGATTTTTTTTCCTTTTTGTTATCACTTGAAAAAACTATTAAAAGTCTTAATTTAATGAAATTTTTATTCATAGTCATTAGTTGTGTAGATCTGTTTTAGAATGAATTCTGATGAAAAGAAAAAAAAAAAAAAAAAGGATTTTCTAAACGAAAGTTTTCATACTCAGAGATAATAAATTGATAAACTTTCATATTTGTACATTTTGTTTATTTTTCTCTTTTTTTTCTCTAGGCAGTTGTAGAAGGATTTAATCATACGATGGAATTTGGATTAAAAGATAAATGGACCGACAATCGTCAAAAAGCATTTGGTCGTCTAATAAATATAATAGTTGCACGAATAAATAGAGCGATCGACGGTAAAACTGATGATAAATAACCATTAAAATATACATTATTCCGTTATTTTTAATAAAAATCCGTCCGTTCTCTGCGCATAATTTTAATATTTTTGAAAAGATTATCGTAAAACATTTTAAAATAGACGTTATATTCACATTTATCAATAATGATATCGACCAAATTTTACAAACGGTAAGGTAAGAACAAATTAATATTCAAAAAAAAAAAAAAAATATATATATCAACCGGTGAAAACTGTATACCCTCTTTCTACTCTTATCTTTCGTATAACAACTATTAAAATCCCGCTGGCGGGTATGGACAGACACTTCAAATTGAAAGTGAATAAACTTTTCTTGTTTATTTGTGCAATTCCTCAAAAACAAAAAACATTCACGTTTTATTCTAGTGCCTTTTTGGTATATTATTCTCATTTTCTCTGTTTTGTTTTCTTTTTTAAAACATATTATGCATTTCATTGTCGTTCTGTCTCTGTTTCTTAATTATTTACAACATTGTCGAAGTAAAAAAAAAAAAAAAAAAAAAAATTTTAAATATGAATTATCTAAACATCTATCTAAGCGTAAACGATCTTATTCTAAAATAATATTTTAAATTAGCAATTTATAAATAACGTGTGTACGTATAGTGACAACCGCAATAAAAGACAGTAAAATCTATAAATTATAAACAATACAATGAGAAGTCTGTTTCCGAAATATTCTTCGAACATTTAATATTATAATTCTGTAATTCTGATCGTGGTGAATAAAACACTTTTAAGAATTAAATTTATGAACTGATTTTCTAAAGAGTTGTTGTTTATTTAACACATATTCGATCAAACAACTATTATTTAAAACAAATGGATTATTTTTTTGAATATTCACAATGTGTAATGTAACAAATAAACAAACAAACAAAATTTAATTAAAAAAACAAAAATCCATTAGAAGATAAAATATTTACATGAATACTATACAATTATTACATACATTATGATCAACAACGATCATACAGTAAGAAGAAAATAAAAAAAGAAAAAAGAAATGAAATTCGTTTGATTATTTACCATAAATAGGCTAATAAATCTCTTCTCTTCTTTTCTTTCAACAAGAAAAAAAAACAAAAATCCAGTTATCGTTGATCATTCTAAAATAAACAAACAGACAAATATTACACATACATACACACACACAAGATAGAATGAATTTCTAAGATGAATTATGAGAATAATATGAAGATTTCAGAATGGAAAGCTCTTGACTGAAAAAGACCATATGTAGACAAAACGATCAACGTTACATAGTATTCATAAAAAATTCACTGTTCATGATTTACATCATCAAGTTAATTTTTTTGTTTTAGTTTACATTAAAAAATACTTCATCCAACAAAGAGTAATCAACGAATTTCAACTCATAAATTATTTTTTAGTTTTGTTTTTATTTTCAAAGAAAAGTATGGTATAAACAACTTTCGCACTGTACTGTTCTTTTTGACTCTAAATCCAGATAATCCCCTGTATACTCAAAGATAATTTCAAGATATATTAATACTCTAATCAAGAAGGAGAATATATGGAAAATTTTTATCACAGATGTTTTTTTTGTTAACGATAAGAGTGGTACATGAAAAAAAACATATTATTATTCGTAAATGAGACCACATTAATTGATGTCGATCTTCTTTTTTTTTTTTGCAAATTTTTTTTCTAAGATAGGTCTTATTTTAGTCAAGATCTTAGTGTCCCTGAAATATTCTGATAGTATCCACATATTAACTGCACATATGGTTCACTTTTAGTAGAATACTAAACAATACCCTGGGTGATGAGATATAAATAATTAATGACCAATAAAACGAAGAAAAAATACAATGGTGATACTTTGTGTAACATACAATTAATAGTACAATATTTTACTTCATACAACAGAAACAGCTACGGTAAATCATGTATAAAAAATAATAAATAGAGCAACAAAATGGTTTGTCAATCACATATTTATTGTTGTAAACAATACAAACAGTTTTATAATGGAAAAGAATGTTCACTATTAAGAAGAGAACATGAAAAATGATAAAATAATTATGGACGATAATAAATGGAAAAAGTAACAAATGTGAAAAAAAATGATTTTAAACAATTATTTTATAAATTAATAGCTAGTTTATATCTACAAACAATCGTCTATTATATCAGTATTCCAATGAGTTTACGAAACAAAAAGAAAATTGATAGCATACAAAACAGAAATCGAATATTTATTTTTTCAATGCATGATCATACCATCTATTCTAGTAGATCAAATAAAACTCTTAATCATCAAAATTATATGTATGAGAAACTATATACGCTTTGGAATTTAAACATTATTTATTGTGTATGAGTACAAATAGCACTGCAATTTATTTTATCATTGTAATCTGCTACAAACCTAAGTTCGAGCCTGTTTATTATTCCTCTTGTCTTCTGACATGAATTAGAATTGATATAAGTAAAGAAACTATTTTTCAACAAAAGATTGATATATCAAGTTCGCTTCGTAACCAAAAATTGGAATTTTTATCGTTAATTAATGATATATGTATGTAAGATAAAAAAAAAAAACGTTAGTGATACAAGTCAGATACCAGTATCACACACTAAACTTTTCATTTTAATTAGCTTATAGCAATAAAAACAGAAGTGCAGAACTGCGGATATCTATAAAATCATACTGTGAACTACTTACTTCTTTTAATATTAACAACATTGAATGTTTTTTTTGTATCACGATGAAATGTTGGCGTTTGATTTTCTTTATTAGAATTCTATAAGATGAAAACAGATTTTTGCCATCAATGTTGTATAAGATCCTCTTCTGCCTACTTTATTTGCAATTGGTTCATTTGGACTAACATTCGATAAAAACATTTGAAATCGTTCTCTCCATGGACTATGATTAGTACTATCTTTTATATTATTTTTAATTGTTAACATGCGATCATTCGACTAAATAAAAAATTTTATTCATTATATTCTTGGAACAAAAGTGAAATCTAATGCTACATTAACCTGTGCTGTTGATATATGTTGTTCGTTTTTTCTTCTAGGAGTATGCAGCTCAATTCCAGGAACTGAAATAGTCAAATTACACACGTTTATTTAAAAGCCTGATCATGTAAAAGTTGTACAAAAGCTAAAAATAGCGGACGTATCTGCTATTCTTGGTCAAGCAAACGATCACGTCATAAACAAATAACTTACACGCTTGTATTTTTGTGGAACTATTTTGTAAATAACATCGAATACCACTAAATTTGTCAATAGACGAAATATTTCTTACTGAACTACGACGTTGTAATGCAGTACCACTACTGCTATGTTCACTTGATCTAAATATAGATGTGAAATGGCTAAAACAAATAAATGTCATTTTTTGTTTTACACACCTATCTGAGATCGATTTATTATCAAAATCGTGTATTTTATTATTTGACAAAGATGGTTGGACATTTGAACGACGATCAATGTTTGCTTTTGGAACACGTAGTGATTTTGTACGACGAAAATTGTTTGATGATTGTTCTACTATTGAACAATGAACTGGCGTCAACAATCTTTTTTCTGAGCGTTTTACAATTGATTGTAAATTACTAGAAGTAAACAGAATATCAAATAAGCTACGTCATTTGTTTTATACGAAGGCAGAATGCTTTCACTATTTTTTATTTAATATTTATGTTTGCCTCTATTTTCAAAAAATTTGTTTACTATTTCAATAGTTTTCTTACTTAGTAATATGTGTACATTCATCTTTCGTTGAAAGACCTGTTGCTATTTGTTTTTCAGTATTCCGTGGTAGACAATGCGGCACAACACTAAATACACAAAAGAGAATAACAAAAGAATTTTTCCAAAGTCCTATGAAGTAATTTACGGTTTTGGCTCTTTTGTTTTATGAATCACAGTTGAACATGTTGTAGGTTTCAGTGATTGTCTTGAAGATTGCTTTAACCTGGCGATTAACGGAGGCTCTGCCACAGGGATTGCACGTAATGTTGAAGTCAATAACGTTTTACTGAAAACAGATGGTGAGAGGAAGAATACGTTAAGATTTTAAATGAAAAAAGACGTACGGTTTTGTAATTGGTGGATATTTTGGAAGTGGTAGTAAAACTGACTGACGACTGAAACTCATCTAAGAAAAAAACAAAATTACCACACTAATACTAAACAAAAATGGGCAAACTGCTCAGTCAGAAAGTAGCACAGTAGGAATAAATGAAGCGACCAAAAGACATGGCGGTAGTCAACATTACTTCTGCAAGAGTAGAGAGAAAAATCAAAACGCATTTGGTCGATGTCCCCCGTCAAATTTCAAAAACACCGATAAAACATTTTGTTGTTTTAACTTACTCTTGTCTCTTATGTATACGAATGATTTAAGATTTATAATTTATATAAGAATGATTTAATGATTTATCAGCTATACAGAGAGCGATACAGAATCTACCTATAGATGCAAGTGGAGCTCGGGGAAAAAAATTATTTTCAAGAAGGTTTTAAAATATGAATCTACACAGAGGAATTCTTCATTCTATAGCGTGGTGTCAACGTGTGTATAACCAACCAGGGGCGCAAATAACGGGAGGGTGTGCACCCCCCGAACAATTGAAAAAGCTGTTGTTATTTTATCCATTATCCCTCGCACAAAAACTTTTTTTATCAATTTTACACTATTTCAAAAACATGAGTAAACCGCTATTTGACTGCCATACATGTGCCTTTCATTGTTAAAATAGCGTTTTACAGAACTTTTTCTTAATTAATATTCCGTGTCGCGTTTCTTGCTGTGCTATCATTTATCAGAACCTCGACGCTTAGATAACCGGTTCCTTTCGGTTTAGTTGGAGGGATTACATTTGCTCTTTAGATCAAATATATTCCATGACTCGAGAAATTATACAACAAGCACCGCTCAGAACATGTCAAGCAATTGAATTAGGCATCACTGTCCGAAGATTTTTTCTCTTTTAAACTTGCACTCAAAATGCTAGGTTTATGAAATATTTTCCTAAAACTACGCGATTTATAAAGCCGAATATAGCATCCATCCTTTCCGACTCTTTCAATAGAGCTGTCCACTTTTCTGTTCACCGCCTTGCCTATTAAAAAGCAGTGAATAAGAAATCGATCGGTCTGGAAAAAACTTTACCTTTATATTTTTTTCTAAACTCACGCACTTCTCAAAAAGCCCTGAATCCGCCACTGTACTCTATACTTCCCAGATAATAAGCAACACATTACATTCTGAATACAACTTATACAACAATGTAAACACGACATGTAAAAATATCTTTGTTTTGGTTGGTCATATTTACAAAGCTCACTTTCTATTTATCCATTCCGGTGCATTATTTTTTTCGCCGTTTATTCCAACACAGTAATTGAACGAGTGTGATGGATTTAAATTTATTTATTTCAACTGTTGTCTTATAAATAAGAGCTAATGATTTAACCATGAAAGTATATATATTGAAACACATTGGCGCCACAGTCACTCTGATATTATTGACAAGCATAATTCAATATTGATTGGTTTTCCTCTATCTCCGAATCAAATTTTTATCCATCGTTTAAATATAATAATTATAATGCAAGATTAGTTTGCTTATTGTAATCCTGTTCTTCTTGACAGAATACAGTATTTCTGCATTTTTTGATAGAGTTTTTTATTAATTTCTTAAGAATGAAGAGTGAAACAACTAACTAATTTTTTGAATTTTCATTCTAGATTCTCTTTCATGTCCCAAGAAGACGTCCAAAGCAACGGCTCAAAAGTGGGAACCGTGTTTGATCCTTTTCTCATTCTCTTACTGTTGTTATGTATTTTAGTCGCCATTGGCTGCTACTACTGATACTTCATCAGTCGACGAAAGTACAGCCAAAACAGATGATCCAACCAAACAAGAAGTGAGTATCGTATGATTTCTATATGGCTAATATATTTATTCTCTTTAATGTTTTTGCAGAATGATGCAGCTGAAGTCATTGTCTTGGATCCTGAAGCAACGGTACTATGCGGTACGGAAGTCAACTCAATCCTAATCTGTGTATTTGTTTTAGATTGTTGAATTAACAGCCTTACGTATAGGAATTATGGAAGGGTTTGAGGAATTACGAAAAGCAGAGGTAACCGAAACAGAATAACAAGTGATACGAAATCTACTAAATTATAACGCTTGTATTCGATAATTATATTATAAAATTCTAAATAATGAACATTTATAAACTTAATCATCATAAACTTTGAGAAATAGACCAACATTTCTGTCTTTCTACTACCATCCATCTAGAGAAGCGTTTCTAATAAAATAATTTTACTAAATGTACATGTACACTCAATTTTTTCAATCAATATGTACGTGTGCACTTCCTTGTTTTCACAAAGTGTAGGACGATTAAAACGTTTTAGTAAAGAAACTTTCGATGTAGTTATTGACAAGTTCTTGTTATCTATGCTTATCTGAACGACAGAACAGTGAGAACATTGATTCTCTATTTCTTCGCTCTTGAAATCTTGAAGTTCATAATTATTCCCTATTTTATTTTTCTTACTCCTTCTCACAGTAGATATCTGTATCAGATCAAAGCATACCTTATGAACGAGTGAATCACAAGGAATTTTTTGAAATTCGTCAAACGCCGCTTTTTCGGTCTGTTTTTCCTTGGCTTATGCCGTGATGAACAAAAAAGAATCATCAGTCAACAAATATCATTTTCTCTAAATTGACTAAAATCTTTTTGTACAGTGTACGGTTCACACTTTGTTTTTCAATAAAATGTGTTTCAAATTTTCAAAGTGTACGTACACTTTGTTATTAGAAGCTTTGATGTAGGTACATTAGTGGTAAGGTCGGTGAGTAAATGCTTATGTAGAAAATAGAAGAGTGCAAAGTCAGGATGAAATCTACTATAACGTATAATTTTTACTCTATTACATTTAGGTTTTAAATTTACGTCAAAACTTGATAAAAAAGATTGAAAATATTTCTCATCTGACATTATTGCAAAAATTAGACTTATGTGACAATCAAATAGCGAAGATCGAAAATTTAGAATCGCTAATTAATCTTGAGTAAGTATTAGTATTTTTTTTTTTGTTCTGATTGTTTAAAAAGAAGTTCAAAGTTCAAGTTTTTAGTGTGATTTTAGGCGTCTCGATTTCTCATTTAATCGTCTTACAATGATCGAAAATTTATCAACATTAACGAATTTGACAGAATTGTATTTAGTTCATAACAGAATATCGAAAATAGATAATATACAATTACTAACCAAACTCAGGATCTTGGAACTTGGCGATAATCTCATTTCAGTAAGACTAAAACTGTGAAATGAAGATATTATATGTTGCTGTAAATGTTTAGTGCATTTTTAGAAAATTGAAAATTTAGATATATTAACAGATCTTGAAGAACTTCATTTTGGAAAAAATAAAATAAAGAAAATTGAAAATTTATCATCATTAAAAAAATTAAAAATATTGGGTTTAAGTGCGAATAAAATTCAAAAAATAGAAGGTTTAGAACAACTAACATTATTAGAACAATTATTTTTGTCAGAAAATCAAATAACAACAATTGAAAATTTAGAAAATAACGTAAGTAGCTATTTATTATTCGATTTTTTTCGTAACAACTTTCCTTTTATGATATTTACTCATTACGTACATACTATTTTGTTCTAGATAAAATTATCTTTGCTTGATTTGGGTCAAAACAAAGTTGAACATTTGGATAATCTGATACATCTTACGGATCTGAATGAATTATGGGTACTTCGTTTGTCTATACTATACATTGCTATTTATATAATTACATGTATCTGTTACTTTAGATCAACGATAATAAACTGAATTCAATGGATGAATTAACAAAAATAGAATCAATGTTACAATTGAAATGTATATATTTAGAACATAATCCTGCATTCAGGTTCGAAGAAAATTATCGTGCCAAAGTTCTTCTCAAATTACCACAGTTAAGACAATTGAATGCAACCGAAACACGACAATGTGTTCATAACCAATTAGATACTGAAGTACACCAATAAATTGTGTATATGTACTCTCTTTTCTTATTTCTTTCAAAGATATAACCTTGACGACTTGAAAATTTAATTAATTCATTTTTTTTTAATATTTTATATGTATTTTATCTGATTATATGTCCGTTTTGTCCTATTTTGAATGAGTATAAAACCTGTGATGATATAATAACTACATTAAGAATGTAATTTGCTTCGCAATAATGTATAACCTGTGTTGAATTCATTCAGTATTTAGTATGTCCTTAACAAGATACACACCAGAAATGCACGGAAGTCCCATATTTTAGACCTCGTTTCGTTACTCTGGATATTATCCTCGATCCATCCAGGTCGAACAATATAATTTTGTAACTTTGGATGTTTGTTGGGTGTCATTATTTATTGTGTATAATCTTTCAACTATATATTTCATTTTCATGAATAATATTAATATTTCTCTTATTAGATGTCATTCATTTACCAGATATCAAATTTTAGTAGAATTCATCTACATCTTGTCATTGCATTCATATGCCGTTTAATATTAATATTATATGGCATTTGGCATGACAAAAATTCTAGTTTGCCTCCTTTCACTGATATCGATTATTATGTGTTTAATGACGCAGCAAACTATGTATCGAAGGTAAGAATAAAAGAAACACTATCTAACATGATATTTTAACTAGAAAAGAAGTTGTTTGACTAGATCTAACATTTTCTGATGACTATAATCAGAAATGTATTCGACGTTGTACATCTTCATCATTTTAACATTTAATTACGATTCTTGTTTTTGTTTCAGGGTCAATCTCCCTATAATCGTCATACATATCGTTATACACCTCTATTATCGTATCTTTTGTTACCAAACGTATATTTACATGAACTATTTGGAAAAGTTTTATTTGCATTCTGTGATGTATTTGTTGGATATTTAATATACAAAATATTGAATACACGATCTAATCAGCAAGAACAAGTACGACAAGGGAATTATTCATATGCCTTATATTGGTTATATAATCCTGTTTCGTCCGTTATATCTTGTCGAGGGAACTCGGAATCATTAATTACAGTATTTGTACTATTAGCCGTTTTCTCACTGGTATATCAGAAACAATATCCTTTAACGTATTCGTGGACACCATGTTTGGCTGGTTCCTTTCTCGGATTTTGCACACATTTAAAATTATATCCACTCATCTATTCATTATGTTTTTATTTAAATATTGATAAAAGACCAGTGATTATTGATCAGAATACATCGATTCTATCAAGAATTTGGCATGAATTTCGTCCAACTAAAAAACGTTTTCAAATGATTTTGGGTTTTCTAATTACATTACTCACATTTACTGGATTATTTTACTATTTGTACGTTCTAAAATGGATAAAGAATGAATTTATCCTTTTATTTTGCTGTTTTGAATCAATTATAAAAATATTGATAATATTTTTCTATACTTTAGATATGGTTGGGTATTTATCTATGATACTTATTTATATCATGTTGTTCGTCGAGATATTAGACATAATTTTTCACCCTATTTCTATGTTTACTATTTAACGTCCAATTCACCATCAAACACTTTATTAAGTATTTTGTCGTTTTTACTACAGGTATAAAAATCTAATTGAAAATATTCTTCATTTTTAGAATATTTTTTTGTTTAGTTGATTAATACCGTTGTTTTATCTGTTAAATTACATCAAAATATTGAATTATGTCTGTTTGTATTAACAATGTCTTTTGTCACATTTAATAAAGTTTGTACATCACAGGTAAACTAGAGCTATTAGATATTGAACCTCTTTTGTTAAATATCAACATTAATATTTTTTTAGTATTTTCTATGGTATCTTGTTTATATTCCATTGTTGATGCCATCACTGCAAATGAAGAAACGATGGTTGGCTGGATTATTCATTCTTTGGATATTACCACAAGTAAAGATGATTCATTTTTTTTTACACGTTTTAGTTGTCATATCATCAATTATATTTTTAGTGTCTATGGTTATATTTTGCCTATCAATTAGAATTTAAAGGGATCAATACGTTTATAAAAATATGGTCATCGTCTCTATTATTTTTTTCTATTAACATTTTGATTATGTGTATAATTATTTGGAAAACAAAACGATTTAATGAATTAAATGTTGATGTGAATGATGGAAAAAAACCGTTATTTGAAAAGAAAAATGATTAATCTATCGTATGTACATATAAAAATTTGTCAGATATAGATTATAATCAAAATGATTAAAGTACATACTTTAGATTCTCAGCTACTATTGTATTGTTCTAAATCGATCTTAAAATAGTCTTTGTTTTTTGTCTGATTTTTAACTCTTTTTCTGATGTGTTGTAAATTATCCGATGGTGCTTACTGTAAATTGTAGACAGAAAATGAAACTTTTAATCGACGCGATTATGTTTTGTACATTTTTTTTACATACATTCCAATAGAAGATAAATTTGTACTTATTTTTACTTAAAAAATAAAATTTAGCGTGCACACTTATTTTTGTATCTTTGCTTTCACATAACTAACTTAATAATAAGTTGTTTCTAAAAGAACATTCAATATAGAAAATATTGAATAAATATCATTTATAGGAGAGTTGAATCTTTGATTTTAGTCAAGATTGGTGATGTATAAAGATGTATTTGTTTATATTATCAATTTTAAATTTGCCTATTAGAAGTTAGACAGAAAAATTCAGGTAGATATTATCTTATGTTCATTCTTCAATAAATCGTAGTTTTAGCGTTTACTTTCAAGGACAACGTTATCCAAAGAACCGGCTAGTTTGACAATGAATAACGAATAGGCTAGAAATAATTGATCACAGATAAATCTATTAATTCACTGTAAGACTAACGTATTATAACAAAGTTTGAAATTTGACATCTTTTGGCGAATATAATTCGTCGTTTTGAACTGAAAGTCTGATACAAATCTTCAATTGTCACCTATTTCGAATTCATTCTGGCTCTTGTATCAGGAATAAAATGTCATAAGTTAGAGTGAAACCAAGTTGATAGAGCATCAAAATTTGACATCTTTTGATTGTAAAATAACTTATTAATCGTAAATTCGAAATAGTACAAGAAAAGGAATTCAAATTCTATTAAAGCAGTTGCTAAAATGAGAGTTTTCGACATCATTTCCGTGATTCTGATTCGATTGTTGTATAACTGTCATTCAATCAACCAACACAAAAGTTACAATTCAAATCCTACCGTGATTCTATTTTATGAGTCTTTAAGTATCCATTGATAATTCATCATGCCGTGGTATATAATTTCATGTGATCAATTATTGTTTAGTTATAGTGGATTCAGTATATTCAAACTAAAATAAAACGTTAGAGTTCAAATATTTTGAATGCTCTAACGTTGTTTACTATTAATATATACGCGATCGGTGTTTACATGACGTATCATCTAAAATCAAGAAAATCAAAACTAGATATTGTCTCATTTTGAAAACTGAAGTTTAATCCATATTTCGTCCGATTAACTGTTTTTTATCAATTACAGCTCAATCAATGCAGCTGTTTAAAATTACACAAAAATCTTTATGATTGATTCGCTATCAATATGATCAGTTTTCTTTATGTTCTATATTCGATGTTAATTACTTTCCACGAATTGTGCAATTTTCAGATAAATTAAGAAAAGTCTTCTGATTTGTTTTTATCTCCCGTACAGACTGTGAAATCTTGTACAGTTAGACAGTTTTTATCATGAAAATTTGTACTTCAACGCCTTTTAACCTATTTGATTGACATTTTATTTAACGATGCTTGATAGTTGTAAGAAAGTTATGACATTTTTTCTTGCTAATGCCTGAAGCGTAATAACGAATAATCATCGGTGTGTCAATACAAATTCCATCATATTTGTTTTGATATAAAACAAGCATAAAACTGTACATACTTATACACAATAGATGATTTATGAATTACGTTCAAATATTTAACAGACTCGATTTCTCTTCTTCTAAAACTAGACATTAATTTTTTTTAACAATTCTCACATCGTTTTTGAATTGTTTTGACATGTTTTGTCATTCTTTCAAAACAAGATCGTACTCTCAACGGTTTTCTAATTGACTAACTGATAAATTATGACAAATCTGTAGAATAATCTGATTTAAAAGCTTGTTAGGGCAATGACTTCTGATTCAAAAACATGATTAATACTTCAGCTGTTTTGATTTTCATCATATCCTTTATTTTCTCTGGATATTTCGACCTTAACCGGTCATTTTCAACATCCGTAACTACTATATAAAAGAAAATGGATAATATTTTCTTTTTTTTAAATACAGTGACTCACATACGTTCAGATAGGAGAAAATATATTTACCATTGAAAAACTAGAATTATACCTTTCTCTCTCGTTATATGCGCATATAAAAAAACTTCATACCATAAAATCTTTTATAGTACAATGGTTCACACGGCTTCAATGCAAATGTATTTTGGTAATTACCTCATTTTTCAACTCCCGTTTACAAAAATAACATCTCAACTCTCTCCATGAACAAGTAATCGCTTACAAAACGATTTAGAGTATTTTTCACATCTAATTCCTCATTAGCTATCAAGTCTAAATCAAAATAAACAATATAATCTGGAATAAATTGTAATGAATATTCAATTATTACCAAACGCTCTAATGATATTTTGATCATTTTCATTAAACAACTACGCAAAATTGCTAAGAGTGTTGTTCTTTCATGTTTTATTATTAATATTTTTATAAATTTTAACTATGGGTTACACTATTTACTTTGACATTATTTTTTTATTTAATAAAAAGAGAAAAAGAACAATGTACAAGTAATTCAGACGGACTCAAGCATAGTTATCATCTATACATACAAAGTGCTTTCCAAAAGAAATCAAACGATCTTTTATAATATTTTATAAAACATTTATATTTCATCATTAGGATGATTGTGATTATATTCTTTTGTTGTCTAAAAATTCAAAAAAATTCATATTCTCAAGTAAAAACAAGAATAAAGCAAAGAAATGACAAAGAAATAAAATTATTTGAATCTTAGGCAAAAATTGAGGTTATATGTAGGCATGCATCAATTCTTTTTTTGAAAATTATTGAAAATAAAAAACGAGTTCCAGAGAACCACACTATTGAATTCCACACATTTGTCGAATGTGTAAGATTGTTTAAATCAATTTTTTTTACAATGAATTCACAAAATGAGATACAATGAAATTTGTATTCTAATTTGATAAAGCAAAAAACAGGAATAATATTTACCAATTATAATTTTATTTTTAATGTTAAATTTAAGCCTGTCCCAAATAGCTTATTCTGTCGAAAAAAGTCTTGACTACAATCTAAACATCATAGAGAATAATTGGTAGTAAATGATTCGAAAGGTACAATTATTTTTGCAAATCAATATAAAAAACTGTATTCGTCAGTATATGTACTTTTCAATCTCAAAAACCCACTATTCTTCTCCTTACACATATTATTGATGATGATATATGGAATTAAAAACATATTTATTATTCGGCTGATTTACTATAAAATACTTTTTTCAAATCTTTGAAGAAAAACTTATAATACTTTTACAATATATAATTTATATTTTACCAGTACCCACAACAGATTCATAACTAGGCGGTAGATCTTCTGGCATTGAATATTGATTATTATAATCTGACTGATGAGGATATGATGGAGGAGCAGCTGGTGGTATATATACATCTCGTCTATTTAGCTGTTGTTCTTGCTCTGGTGATGGTTCTGTTCCCATTGTAATTGGTAAACAAATTGTAAAATCAGTGAATAATCCTCTTGCTTTAACATCGAATTTTAATTCGTAATTAACTGAAACAATTATTCCATTATAATGATACGTGGATGTAGGCGCTAAATATTTGTTCGGAATCATAATAGAAAAAGTTTCAGTTAGTCTCTCACTATTAAATTCTTGTATTCGTGGAATATCAATACGAAATATATTGTCCGTTCGATTATTAGTCGCAATATGAATATGTTGTAGAAGACTAACTTCGATACGTTTTATAGTTGCACGTTTTGGATTTTGAATTTCAATAGTTGAATTTAAAATTTGCCCAGGTACTAATGCTGACCGACTTAGAGCACCTTGTAAAACAACATCTTTACGATTATGATTATTAAATTGCATAGGTTGATAACTATTTGGAATTTGTTGAAGATTTACACGTGGAGAAAGTGTTAAAGAATAAATTTGTTTAGAATTTGGTTGATACCTATAAATGAATATAAAATAAAATATAAGTTTTATACTTTATACAATGGTATTGTCAAATACACACCATGGTTTATCGATCACAACTTGCATAAAATATTTAACATATGGATAAGAGTGTAATGGTACAGATACACTAGGTGGTAAATATGTCGGCAATTGAACTTCAAACGGCCATCTATGTTGACCACGATTGAGAATTATTTCTGTCTAAAAGAACCATAAAAGTAGTAATGGTAAAATATTCAATATAATCTTTTTTCAATTTACCTGACCGTTCGTGGGTCTCATTACAGGTAGTCGAAATTGAAAAAATGGTATACGATGATATTCTGTGTATGTCTCTGTTCTAGCATTACCACGATTTTGATAGTTATGATGTTGTTGACCAGGTTGCTGTGAATCCCATCCATCTCGATAAAAAACACGTTTTTCTTGCGTGGTATATCCTATTTCTCCCGTTGTTGTTAGATAAATTTCATCTATTTTTAATCGTTCAGTAACATTTTGAAAATGAATTGTACCTGACACAACTTCACCAGCAAAATAGAATAATGTTGGACGATCAAATGTGACATTAACCGAATTACTTTCACTATTTCCCATTATTAATTACATCTATATTCTATAATATAACAGTGAACTTTAGATATCAGAAAGATTTTTAATAAATATTATCTGATCTCTTATTTTGCTAAAGGATATTCGGCAATAAGGATCTAGTTTAAATATAACATTAAATTTGATAGTAGTGAAAGTTATTATGCGCATCAATTTCTTGAAAATTATATAATACAAAGATCTTTGTTACACCTTATTAGTTGATTTTTATATTAACCAAAATCTAATCTAATCTTTAGACTTTTTCGAGAAAAAACAGGAAAAGAATATGATGAGATCAAATTTTCTATTCTTTCTTTTTAAATAAAAATTTCTTATAACGCTTCTTACATGTGTGACGGAAGAACAAAAAATGTTTTCGATTCGATTTCACATAAGTGAACCAGTATATTCTAGTACAAGAATTTATTGTGGAACAAAGGCAATTTTTCTCAAGTATTACGAAGAGTTCGACATGCAAAAGAGCTACTGTACTTTTGGTTCTGTTTTTATACAAGCAAATTTTATTTGTATAAGATTAATATGTAAGATAAATTTGTTCTCTGTCGATTTTGACAACAGAATAGGAATTAATAATTATTATCAGTTTTTTTAATAATTTGAATCTGATTCTGACTTAATAATCATTCACCATTAGTATTGTTAAGCGTTCAAAAATGTTTTCAATGATGATACTAGTGTTCAATGTTTAGATTACAGCTTCTTAACAATACATGTTGTAAGTCTAGAAAAACGAGGAAAACCGTTGCAGAATTCTGTTACGGTAGCAGAGTTAGCTGGCTACGCCGGATAAATCATCATAATGATATTTATTTCGGATTGAAAAGATATTGGCTGATATATATTTTCAATTAATAAAATGTTTATGTCACTCATCATAGTTTATCTTTCTGATACTAATGAAATTATAATGCACTAACGAAAGGAAAATACACGATCAATGTGTGAGCTTTGTCTTCAATTCTACGTACTATATACCGAGCATAAAACGTCCAAAACATTTCGATATTACTCAGTAAAACTGTCGACAATTGTGTCTAACTATTACATTACACATTATATTTCCTTCAATAGTTTTTTATTTTTACGATATTTAAACGATGTTTAGTACATTTTTTGTTGACAAACTTTCAACACAAAGTTTTTGGAAGAACAATGGAATGCAAAATGGACCGAAGGTATAATCAACATATAAAGTTATCCATTTCCCTGGGACACCCGTGATAACCGAGAAAACGTTATATAAGACAGATGTTAGCTACTCTTCGAAACAATTAGAAAATCGCCCTAGAAAGCTCTCTAAGACCATATTTAATGGTTTTAAATATGAAACTACGAACAATTGTAAAAGTCAAATGCATATAACTGGGTCTATGACTAATTAATTAATCGTTAGAGTTTATGTAAGGAATTCTATACTGTACTCGTGTATACATTACTCAAAGTGTTACATAACCAATTAATTACCTCGATAAGAAATGGTATAGTTTTTGATAAATAAATTGTTCGATTTTCAGGATACACTCGATAATAAGTAAACGGGATATCTAGAACAATGAATATTTCATCTACAACTGTGAAATTATCAAATGAACTTTTCTTCAAATCTAAACAACCACAATCACAGATAGCTGTGAACGAATATCTAAGTGAATAGAGAAAGTGTATTTAACAGGTAGCCCATAAAGAATGGATCTTTACCTATTTGCTTATAACTTTCTTCATCTTTAGTTGCGCTTTTTTTAAAAAAAAAAATTTCCCGTTCAATTCTTTACAAGGCTACATTCAACACATTATCGATTTTTCATAGTTCAAAAATTTGAAGGTGTAAAATCGAACAAACGTTTTTTAATGGGGACAGTAGTCAGATTCGAAACTTCATAATATTTGTTTTCTAATCTTTTTTCTAGAAGATATCTAACAAAATGTTGAACATGGTTTTGTAATGAATAAAATGGGAAATTTTCTTAAAAAAAAAGCGCAATTAAAGACGAAGAAAGTATAAGCAAATAGGTAGAGATTGATTTTTTATAGGCCACTCGTTAGAAAGAAGACGGAAAAAAAGTTTTCTGATGAAATTGAACAATCCTGCTAAAAGAGACGGAAATCAAGAAAGGGAGAATGATGGTGTCAGAGAGTATAGTAGTGAGTGTGAATGAATGAGAGAACGAACACGGTGTGAAGGAGAGGTGAATTTTTTATCTATCTATTTTGAAAAAACCATTTCAAGAGACTAGTGTCTGTCTTCGGACTAATTAGAAAAGAGTTTCTAGTTATGTCCTATTACTAAATGGACAATATTCGCCTGAATCAAAATTCACTTATTGTTAATAAACGATTAACTAGAACATATTTCTAAATTACTACTTCATTCCTAACTGTTTTTATAACACGTGCAACAAAAAGACGTTTCTCTCATAATCAAGAAATTAATAATAAGCCAGCAGCACAACAATTATATAAATTTCTTCATGCTTACTTTAACAAGAAAAAACTTTAACTGCTATTTTTTGATCTCTCTTTTTTTCTGTCGTCATATGAGACATGATTTATATCACGCTATATGTATAGAGACAAAGCACCGTGTAATGTGTCATACAATAAATAAATTTCATATTACTTTGTTCTTTTTACTCACATTTTTTTAAAAAAAGAAACGAGATGGTTACACTAGTAATGTAAAACATTTTTTCTCAAACACATGGCATTCTTACGTCTAGAATGAAATGGACGATTCATCTCATGTGCCTGACCTTCTGTTATAAGAAGTTCTATTACCTGTCTAAAACGCTTTCCAAACAAATAAAAATAGCCATTCTTGATAACAAAAATTCTAAAAGCTAATGGGTTCAGCTCATAACTCAACAATCCAGATGGCGTCTCTAGACGGTCAAAGCTTTTGAGTTTGCTTTGTGATGATGATAATCACTAGAAAGCGATATATTTTTACAAAGATGTAATTGACTTTTGATTAAACGTTAAGCTCCATTTGCTTAAAATTTTAAATTATCCAAAGCATAGTTAAAAAAGCAAACTTTTTTCGTTTCTCATTATCCCCACCATATCACCGGATCGTAAAATTTTAAAAGTCTGTTCGATCAAAACCGATTGCAGATTCGTCTTCTCGATAGTCGATTAACTGGTACACTATAACTTTTTCTTCGGGGTACTTTAGAAGAAAACATTCACATGGTCTTCTTAGAGATTTTTCAGAAAGTTACCGTATGGCAAAGGCAAAACGATGTCAAAGTTTTTTCTAAAGTACCCCGACCGAAAAGTTATAGTGTATCAGACAATCAACTATGGAGTAGGCGAATCTGTAATCGGTTTTGATCAAACAGACTTTTAAAATTTTTTGATCCAGTGATATCGATCCAGAATATTTCAGATTCTGTCCATTTTAAACTGATATTGTGTTGCAGTTGTTCTTAACAACATCTTTTACTCGCAGATAAGACATTCTTCGGCCAAGACAAGACCTGTCTACCCATGTAACCAAAATCAAAACTTCTTCTTGCGTTAATCAAGTGAATAACGCAAAAAAATGCAAAAACACAAGTGGTATAACGCAAAAAATGATTACAAAAGCGAAATTTTGCAGAATTTCGCTTTTATAATCATTTTTTGCGTTACGCCACTTATGTTTTTGCATTTTTTTTTTGCGTGAAAACTTTTGCAATTTCTACATGGGTATTTTGATCATATCTTGCATAATAGCTTTAAGTATTGGCTGAAGAAGGATTGTATTTCTACAAACATGAGCGTGGAAAAGAGCTCACCCAGTTACATAGGAAAATATCGACTTTAGTTTTTCTAAAAGAATTTTTTGTGAAAAAAATTAAAAATTAAATTTTATGAATGATGTCAAAAATTCTAAACATTTAACAAAACGAAAAACTAAAACTAAAACTAAAATGAGTTAAATTATGCAAAATATTGGAACAGATAACATTCACAATCGACTGACTCCGTCTCTTGACTATACCAGCTCGCTCATACAAATGCATAGTCTTACTTTTAATTAAAATCTTTTCAAATAGTATATAACCATCAAAGTAGACCAGCGGCTTCGATTGAAAGTCAAAACATCTATAAAGAAAGCGAAACAATATCGCATACGCTACTAACTATATGAAAAAAACTTCGGCGTAAAATATGGAATAATTGCAAGCCCTAGTAAATGCACTTGACGATAGGTACCCAAGTACTTGCATTTTTCTTAGGTACCTATGTGGGTACCTTGTGTGAGGAACCTATATTTCCCCTGATTATAAGTCCTTGAGTTGATTGTATGCGTGCATTAAGATCTGTAGTATTACTCTTTTATTCGACTACTCTTTATCACAAACCACAAAAAACTAACTTCACACAAGAAAAATACTAATATATATGGCGATGATCAGTCTGGCCGGAAGACCTTTTGGGGCATCCGGGAGAATTGCTATAAATCAGTTATCACGATTCTCTCAGAGCTGTAAAACATCTAATTTTGTAGAAAAATGTTTGCTCTA
>CAJNOQ010001752.1:0-28841 GCA_905250885.1 Didymodactylos carnosus | reverse complement strand
CAGAAATTTGCGGGCTACAATCATGCCTCATTAAGAACGGTTCGGGTTATTTTTGGGGGTTTCTGAAAAACTCGTTTTCTAGAAAACCAGGTCTTCGAAGGGCTATGCGGAAGCCGCATGGTCGTATTCGTAATCAGCATGGTCGATAACCTATCACCCACTAGATTCCGAGCAAAAAGCGTTTAATCACTTCGTGGGGTTCCCTCGTTAGATAAAGATTTTTACAAAATACTTAACATCGAGATCAAGTATCTTAAAATATTCACTATGTGAACATGTTTTAATGATGAATAACAATTCAATATCCAAAAAATATGAATGTAAACAAATTTTTTCATGTACTTACACAGAATAACTTGCACTGTGTAACTTGCACTTAGTAATGAAGTCTGAAGTAGGTAGCGAACAATATTTAAAACATGCTGTTCAATTAAAAAAGACTAAAACAAATTTCTGAATATTTGTGTCTATTAGGTGAACACTTTTCCTATTCATCTTATTTTCTTCATTAGAAGGCGTTCAAAGTGATTGTTCACCGCGTTATTTTCCATATAAAAAGAATTGACAAATCGAAGCTATGTACTTATCATTATTTTCTGTTTCATATTTGAATTTTTTTTCTTATTCATTCAGCATTATCAATGAAGACACACTTTTTCTTTTATTAAATAAAAATTATTTGGTAGCAATCATTTTATGATCTAAAAATATAAACATTGAACAAGTTTAACATTTCTGTCACGTTCTACACAAAGTTTTTCTCGTCCCAACACCGTTTAATACCTTGAACGCTGTGAGAGACATAAAAATGAATCGATAAAACGACCTTAATTCGAATGAAAAGGTCAACTGACAGTCAGCTTATATCCGACTTAATGAGTCCAGTATTTTTTTTAACTAAACTGGTTACTATTCGAAAACAAAACACAAGAAAATCATGTGCCTACTTTCATCAGCTGAATATTGGTTGAAGTTAGATAATTCGAATGTTTTTACTCTATCCTGAAACCACACAAGCATAAGCACACACACACACACTCGACAAAAATCATTTCATTTGTTTGTATGGGACTTTTAAATAGTTTCTATGTAGACAGAAACGAAAATTCAATATGCATAACACTGTTCTGAATAACATACGCAGAGATAGTAGATAAAAAGCATGACACTACTGATATTTTTGTTCAAAATGATTTGTTTAATTTAAAATGAATTAGAAAACGAAATCAAAACCGCAAGGAACAAAAAAATAGCAATGGTTTCGTTAGCTCAATGAATCGAACAAATAAATATTCTGATTAATGAAATGAATAAATAAAACTTTATCAAAAATCTGTTAAGAGGAGGAATGTAACGTAACGGTCACAAACAAAGATGAGACGATAGTCTCCTTTTCTTGTTGCATAAACTCAATTTTCAGCAAAAATTAAATATAAAGTAACAAAAATACAAGCGTCTATAGAATGAGTAAGCAATAGCGAATAGTCTTAACCTGAGATAAAGAACAAATAAAAATAAGTGAAAGTTTATTGTTTGGGTTCTGAAACCGTTAAAATCATTTTTGATGTTGATTCATCTTTGAATGCACTTGCAATAAACATGGCTGCTTCACGATGTAAGAAACCTTTCATTGAATAACCATTTAAAGCCAAAATTAAATGTCCAACACGTAAACCAGACGATAAATAAGCCGAACCATCATGCTAGAATAACGATTATAGATTTAAAATAAAATATATCTTTTTACTTTGGTTTAGCGTTCAATAAGATCATTACACCAAAAAAAGAACGAGAGATGAAAAGCTTTACATAGATATGAAAAACTCATAAGATTATTATTAAATACCTGTACGTTGACAACTCTTGGTATCGGTATTCTATCATTTAATCCTCCTTCAATAGCAATACCTAATGTGGAACGAATTTTATGAATAGTTATAGGATACGGTTCACTATATTCCTGAAAGTAGAACAAAAATATCGTCATGAACATTATATGATGCTTCTTCAGTTATATGCTTACTTTTAAGAAATTGTCAATAGTTTCTTTATCGTTTATCGATAAATCTGCATGTGATTGTTCAATTTGAAACAGCTATAAAAGAGTGATGTCATCTTATATTAGACAGAAGAATAGTATTTTTAATTTACATTTTTCTTTCGTATTCTTGGTGATGTCTGTGAACTATTACTCTGTCCAACATTACTTGAACTTTTTGCTTTTTTTATTTGTACTGGAGAATTTGTTCGTGATAGAACGCTAGGAGATGGCACTGAAGTAAACGTATGTGGATAATGATGTTTATCACTTAACCATTGAGAGCGATTTTCTTGATTATTTTGTACTGTTGAATTCATCAATAAATGATTTAATTCATTTTCATACTATAGAGCAAACAAAGAACAGAAATAATATTTTAATTCAATCAAGTTCATAGTGACTAACTCTATCAGAATGAAGTGATTTTGGTGTTAATATACGTTCATTTTGTTTGTAAACACTCTAGAAAACATACAAAATAGTTAGTGTAATATGATAATAAATATGAACAAAGAGAAACTATTTACATTCGGACTTGTATCTCTACTTTTAGCATTTCGATTATTATCATTTATATAATTATTCGTTGATGATGATAATGGATACCGACGGTATTGAAGATTTCCAGCAGATTGAGACTAAAATAGAGAGTAACATAGAGGATTAAAAAATTTGTATACCAATATATTCTACCATCGCTAACGGAGACATAGTTGCTGATAGTGATTGACGTAATAAACGGTCATGTGCCAACTAAAAGGAATATACAATATTACAAATGTGAAATTATTAAAGAAGATACACAGTTAACGTTAACATAACAAAAACGGTGAGATGATGAATGTAAATAAAGTACGATTGTTTCTTGTTAGATAAATAGAATGTGTTACTAGTTGTTATTGTACTGGTGTAATGTGCATTACTGAACTTTTTAAAGTGAGTTGATTATGATAAGCTCACACACGATCGTTGTTAGTCATCACCATCTACCTTTTCTGTATCTGTATATTCGTACTAAATAATGTTTCTCATACAATGACGCGTGTAAAAAAAGACAAATACTTTTTTGAAAGTAGACCCAATGTTCGAGAAATCGATAAAATCCATTTAACCACATGTACCACGACGAGAGTGCCTTAATTGATGATACACGAAGTTAATGTCTATGCAGAACATGAGTAGATAATACTAGAAATGTGAAGATTGATTTTCAAAAATTAGTGTACCATTTCAATAAGAAAACATTATAACAGATACTACGTAGATGTTAAATCGTTATTTTTTAATCAATAACCATACAAACAGAAAAAGAGTCAAAGTACCATTAAAATTTCAAAAAAAAAAGAAGTAATTCTATGTGTTCACTTTAGAACAATAATTGACTTCTCTCTTTGTTTCTCGTCACGTTTTATTGCACTCACTATGACCTTGTTAATAAACTAATTTTCAGTAAAATAACCCAAAATATTATTACACACAAAATGAACAAGCACATGCATATCTTTTACTTAATAACAATAAGGCAAAACACAAAGCATTGATAATAATTAGTGACACTAGCAGCTAGTTCTGATTATTGCTAAGTTTTAGAAAAAAAACAAATAAATACAAAACACGAGCTATGGACTATTGTTATACGCTGAGAAAAAAAAGATACTTACAGACATGGTTTTATCTAAATTAATTACTAAAGATTAGAACTAAAGTAACAGTATTTGAGTTTAAATGGAATAAATCATTATAATTTCATTTTACAAACCTTTAAACTACTTAAATCTTCTCTTAGTGTATGAATATCAAAACGATCAATGTCTTCATAACGAATTAAATCACGGATTAATTCCAATAAATGATTCTATAATAGAAAAATAAAAACATAAATCAAAAGTTTACCACAGAAAAAAGGATGAATTCTTTCGAACAAAGTCATGTACACAAGAGTATCCCGATTAAAAAGACGAATTTTCTAATGCTTTTTAAACTTTTACTGAGTGTATTTTACTGCGATCTTTGAAACAAATAGAATTTCTACTCCGAAAATTTGTGCTCACCCTCTGCTTTGAAAGCCTCGGAGTAAATGTGTACCACCTACGGACCAGTTATTTCCCACTGTTTTTTGGGGTATCGAGAAAAAAAAATTGTTATAACGCATTTATTAAGAATCGCTCAAACTTGTGGAACGCCTCATTGTGTAGACAAATGTTTGTTCTATGTATTTGTATGAAAGATAAAATCAAAAAGTTGAACAAGAGAGACGTTTTTAACGAATTACTGAGGAGACATGAACAGTTATATAACTGATGACCAATTATCACGCACAGTTATGGCATTTAAGAATGTTCATATTTTTGTCACAATTAACTTTAAACTTTTTTTGTTTCAACAAATAGATCGAAAAAATATTTGTCTACAAAATAAGACGTTCCACAAATTTGAACAATTCTTAATAACCGCGCTATAACCATTTTTCTGAATGTCCTCATATTAGTTATACAACTGGTGCATGCCTACATCGAAGCGCCACTTAATATACAAGAGAGTGGTAGTTAACTTCCCTCTGACGAAAAACAGATACATTGTTGAATTCAAAACGATATCAGAAGAGAAAGGAGATGTCAATATGAAAAGACGATAATCGATATGAAATTTGGATACAACATAGTTGTAATTGACGCAGCTAAATTTGTGAAAAATGATATTAGTAAAAGATATAAAAAAACAGGCAACAACGAACTTCAGCAGTAGAAGAATGCAATCGATCCCAACGAAAATAAATACCAGGACCCGAGAGCAAGAAAGTTGAACACATTGCTAATTTTATTCGATTAAGATTACTAACGGACTAGAAAAAGACGTCAACGATAGTTTTGGCTCTTTACCATTCTTCAATCCTTTCAATTTGTGAGTCTCACTCTTTTCAAAGGTGTTACAATTGATGAATAATCGAAAAACAAGAGACAAATACCGAATTTAAATAATCCATGAGTGCATTGGCATCATTTACTATTTATCGTTCTATGTTTTAATACTACTTAATATATTTTTGACATTGATGACATATATGGATATCGACAACTATAACTATTACATACGGATTAAAGTATATGATATAAAATATCTCGATTCTTTAAATGACAAACATTGACTAGAGTACAAAAAGTATGCAAGAGAGTGATATAAAACCTTTTATTTATCGATAGAGTTTAATGAAGTAACGGACTATCTTATTATAACACATCAATATTTTATTTAACATACTTTATGTTGTCTGTACTTGATCAAATCTAATAAAGGCTGTATCATATCATCAATGGTTATCTTTCGTTGCAGATAAGATGTCAGATAGTAATTGATTAACCCTAAAGCTTCGTGGGAATAGTCATCTTTCGTTAATTGACGATTAATATCGGCTAAAATGAGTGATTCATACGATGATGAATGGTGACTACGTTGATCTTGTTGAATAACACGATGCGATTTAGGAGGGAGAATATCACATGCGAGAGGAGTTGTTGTTGTCGAATATTTTTGTGGAATAGGCGATGATACACGACTAAAACAAATAATATTTTAAGAAAAAAAATCTTAAACTCGATTTTATAAAACAAAAACGAAGATATTTCATATTTTTTATGTGCATACTGGATATTTTTCTAATTTCTTTTACCTTGGTTGTATTGATATTTGTTGCTGGTGTTTTGGTAATGGCAGTTTATCTAATTGTCTTATATGAATTTTCATTTGATTATGTGTTTGCAAGATTTGGACAGCATCACTATGATTTATATGACAAAAATCAATATCATTTACTTCTAATATTTGATCACCAACCTATAAGTAGTAATATGGCAGAATTAATTAACCATGATAGAAATTGTACTATTAGTAGTATATACTCTTAGTCCAGCTTGATCGGATAACGAATCTTTATCAATTCCACTAACAAATATACCAAGCCCAAATTCGGTTCCACCACGAATACTCAGTCCCAAGCGTCGGCCGGGTCGAGCATGTAAATTTACCTAGAACACAAGAACAAAAATGTGAATAAATTTTAAGAATATATTTTCCAATGAGGAAATTTGTGTTATGCCATGAGACATATGTTATAACAAAATGTTCACGAAAAAAATAAGATATGAAAACTATCCATTTAACAATGAAGAATTATATCCTATTCATAAATACAACGAGCGTACTACTACAGTTACGTACTGTTTTTTGAAAATAATGTAATTGTGTATTTGATGCTAAATAATTTTTTGGGGGTGGCGACGTGGTACGTTTTAATGTCGGATTATACCAATTGTAAAGTGTAGTATCTAACGGATGATCTTGTGATGCACGAAGAATGATATCCAAACAAGGTGATGAATATAATACCTAAACACGTAGAGAATAAAATTTAAGAAAATAGAAATATTGCTAATAGATGTGCCGAATTCAAATAAAAAATTAAATATGCTAATACATAACAGAAGATTTCTATAAATGTTTTTTTTTTCCTCTTTTTATCTTCTTTATTCCTAATTTTTCTTTCTTTCTCATTCTCTACTTCTCGTTTTTATTTGTCTTTCCACCCTGTTTTCTCTGTGTTTTTTTAAGTTGTGAGCTTTTACTAGCCGTAGGCGCTATAATGATTCGATTGCCCCCCACATTAAATAAACTACGTTTACATCAAAACTGGAGAAAAGTAAAAAAGCTCGGCACATTACTCGACGATAATGAAGAACTGCATGGATGAAAACAACTAGCAGCTGCAAAACTCAAGAACTTATGGCGTATTTAGAGCAACAAAAACAACAAAATCAGCGAAAAAAAACTTATCCGGCTCTACAATGCGTACATGAAGCCAATCCTAACGTACAACATGTGCATCTGAGCGCTTACTCAATCAGAAATCAACGAACTTGAAGCATTTCATCGCAAACAACTTCGTTCAGTAATCGGTATATAATATCCGAAGACCATCTCGAACGAAAAACTATACAAGTGATGCGATGCCGATGAACTGGCACTATTTATACGCAATGCTCGATGGAAAATGCTAGGACACGTTCTTAGAATGACCAACAAAACTTCAGCCAAATATGCAATGCTTCAATAGTTCAACACAATAGCCAGTAGATTTAGAGGTCGACCAAGATCAACCCTACCAATAACAATCGACAAAGATCTCCAACTAATAACAACACAGTTACCCGATCGTTCAAAACAATTAAATCTACCAAATCAACTGAAGTCGATTGAAGATCTCAGGCTGCTCGAAAAGATCGCGAAACAAAGAAAGAAGTAGAAAAACATCGTTGCAAATATGCATATTCTCAAACAGCTTCGGCCAAGAGAGGACGAAACGGAATAATATATATATATAATACATACTCCAATGGCCTGTGAATAGGTAATATCTTTAAAGGGTATTTCATTAACACTAACAATTTCATCGCCCGATCGCATGCCTTGTAAATACGCTTGTGATCCCCAAACAACACCGGTCACATGAATTGGCTCCATACCATTTCCTCCCGTTATTGTAAAATCGAGTGTATTATCTTTTGTTACTAATTGAATATGACGAGTTAACAAATCACTCGGACCAAAATAGTAACGAGGTAATTGAGTTGGAGATGTCACTGGTGAATTAATCATCTAAAACGAAAGAATTCAAAGATTCATATTCAAGAAAAACATGATTTTTACAAAGACATATAACTTGTTAACTTATACAATTCTTATCTCCAAGAAATTTCATCGTTAGATTGTTTATGCTGCCTTTTCTAATTGGAAATGGATGAGAATGATGGAAAAAAATGAGAGGCTATTGTTTGTTTATATTCAAAATAAATAGCTAACATAATTAGTAAGAAGAACTGAAGGAGAACAGAATTTAAAAAAAGTGTTTTTTTCCCCGATAAAATCACAAAAAATCAATAATTCGTCTAGAAGAGAAGAGAGTAATACGTGCAGTTGCAAAAAAGTAAACAAATGCCAGACAGGATTTAGAAATAAATAGTGATAACTTAAAAAATCTAGAAAAAATTCAAAAATCATAATCAAAGCATTGATTGACATGTTGATAAACTATACGTCTGTATCATTGAATGAAGACGCTTTGATCGGTACCATTATTTACCTGCCTAAACTTACTTTTTCTACCTAGTCGAAAATAACAAAAAAGTTTGCTCAAGAAACGTGAGTGTTCTATTATTCTGATACAATGAAACAAAGAGTTAATATATAGAGGTCTTTAGTAGAGGAAAACGTTTTTAAACGAGTAAATCAACAAATATACAAGGTCTTAACAGTAGTACACACTTTAATATCAAAAAATTCTTCATTATATGAGTTTTTCTGTCAATATAATTTTGAACAAGAAGTTTATATCACACTTCAAAAGATCACAAACTTTAATATGCATCTTCGATATACAAGTACTACTTTTATAATTTTGATTTTTTTCTTGATCTCATAAATTCCATCATTGCTTGAACAAATTCTTCTGTTAACCATCTTTGCTTTAATGTTTCTACTTCTTGTTCATTTACTTTAACCAATGTCTCTATATTCCATTGTTGTATGAGTTTTTTCGATTGTAGCAATGATCCTCTTGGTAAAGACAAAATATGTTCACAAATTTTTTGTTTTTCTTGATCAAAGGATGATTCATCAATAACTTTTGTTACAAGACCACGCTCATACGCTTCTTGTGCAGTGAGTTTTCGATCAAATAGTAACATTTCTTTTGCATGTAAAGAACCCATCAAACGAGGAAATGTGTACGATGAACAACCCTCAGCTGATTGGGCAGTACGAGTAAACGGTGTAATGAAGGAAGAAGATGACGAAGCATAGACGCCATCAAAGAGTCCTAATACGCTGACACTTATACCTAGAATAGAAGAAAAACATAAATAGTATTGTTCTTCATTTTGCTCTTAAGAGTACCTCTTCCCTCATTTTGGGTTTTCCGAAGAAATACTGTGAAATAAAAACTAAAACTCAATAAAACTTCATATTTTCAGAACTGATTGGAAAAAAGAGCACTTTTTCGTTTTTGTTTCAAGTTTTTAACTATTGTCGCTCACCAGTTTTCCATTGGATCGCATTACAACTTCCCTTAAATTTCATCCGATCGAGTTAAAAATTTTACCAGAGATACTCAAAGTCATAGCGTAGAGGTATAGTTCTGGAATTTTATTTTAGACCTTTCTTTACCGAGTTATAGGGTTTCTAAAATTTAAAAACTTGGTTTGTAAAAGCTTTTCGGTATCTTTCCTATAACTCGGTAAAGAAACGCCTAAAATAAAATTGCACAATTACATTTCTGCGCTATGACCTCGAGTACCTCTGGTAAAATTTTTAACTTGATCGGATGAAATTTAAGGGAAGTTGTAATGCGATCCAATGGAAAACCGAGTTTTCTGGAAAACTGGTGAGCGACAATAGTTAAAAACTTGAAACAAAAACGAAAAAATGCTCTTTTCTTCCAATCAGTTCTGAAAATATGAAGTCTTAGTGAGTTTAGTTTTTATTTCACAACATTTCTACGGAGAACCCAAAATGAGGGAAGGGGTACCTTTAAACAACCATCCTTACCTACGGCTGGTCCATTAATAAACGCCACTAATATTTTTGAACATTCAATGTATTTCCGAATATATGTTTCTAACATCTTTTGACCTAATTCTACACTTTGTTTCAAATCAGTTGTAGTCGACGTGGCCATTTTAGCAAAATCAGCTAAATCTGTGCCTGATGAATAAAATCTGCCACGACCAACTAGCGAAATTAGAACGAGTTGTTCATCTTTTTCAGCTTCAGAAAATATCTGGATAAGACGCTCATACATCGGACGAGTAATAGCATTGAACTTTTCTTGACGATTCAATACAATTTCCCAATGACGTGCAGATTTCTTGTCTAATATAATATGTTCTTCGGACGGAGAATTTTGAGTTTGCCTCGCGCTTGAGGAAGAAACTTCGGGTGCTGTTGATGAAGAAGAGGATGTTGGTAAGTCTAAAAAAAGAGAATTGAACTAAGCATTATTTTAATCAAATAGGTAGTAGAAAAGCATCTATAGGAATAAATTGGAAGTCGATTTGAAAAAAGATGTTTGCTTTTTAATTTCTACAAATGATCCAACAGTCAGCAACAAACGGAATACTAAATTGTTACATTTAATGGCGTTTTTATAAGAGAACACACAATGGAAAATGTCTCATATTACAAGATACTGTCATCCTACTTTCCTCTGATAAAGATCTCTATATATTAATTCGTCGTTTTATTGTATCAGAATAATAGAATATTCACTTTTATTAAGCCTCTAAGGTACAATTTTAGAACAAATCATTTCTCTCTTGTTCTCAATATTACAATATACCTTTTAATAGATCGTTGACAACTTGGACATATTGTTTTTGCGCATCTTCTTTGGACATCTGTTCCAATTGTGACCATGCTGTCCACTTGGCTTTACCAACAAAATCAGTTAAACCTGGTTTTGGTATTGAACACGCGCCTTGTGTCGACTGTTTAAAAAGACCATACAATTTTAATTTTACTTGATTATCTACATCAATATTTGATTTTTCTAGACGATCTTTTGCTTGTTCAAACGCCGTCGATGACGATGACATTACAGTACTCGTTGTAGAAAACAATGATTTGAGTAAGGACACAGACGATGATCGACGTTGTAAATTCTTTAATAATGATACCATCTAGAGTAAAAAAGGCATGTTGACTTTACAGGTAAAACAGAAACGTGTATTGTCGTTTCTACAAGAAACAACCGTTGATAAAAATGATGTTACAAACCGAAACATAAACAATTATGTATTTTCTACAGTTTCATCATGAACACTGTATAAGTGCAATGAGCATTGACTTTCGACTTTATGCGGGTGACCATAATGAAATGTTCAGATAGTCAGTACATTCATAAATTCTAGTGAGAGACGCTAAATTGCTAGAACATATACTTGATATTTTTTTCCGCTAACAAATATACTCCGATCGGAATTTAGAGTTTCTCACTTGAATTTAGAGTACATACATCAGATCCATGCATGCTGAAATCTATTAGAATACACTGAATTTTAGATATCAATCTCAAGGATATCTCAACTACGTATATCGGAATTTAGTGTAGAGATTAATGCTAAATTCAGATAAAAAGGATTCTGATCATCTATCTATTCTATCACTACTAAACGCGTTGCTTTCAGTCTAGAACATATGGTTATACCTTAGTCGAATGCACCAGTTAGTTATACATGTGCTACACAATTCACAACAACAATTTCAACTTTACCACAAAAATATCTATGAGATCAATATTCAATGATCCACCAATCATTGAAAACACTACGCACAATGAAGAAAAAAAACACAAACTAAGTAATATGAAAAGATAACTTCTCATCACACATCTGTAAAATAAAAGAGGAGAATTTTTCAAAGTCGAACGTATCTGTGTAGAGAGATTGTTATGTACGATTAAAGATTTATATTGTATACACTGTCCCCAAATGTGACGTTAAATGTGTAACAGTGTCATGCTGAAAGTGTGATAATGTTATGTTTTACCATAATATTATCACATTTCAGCATTTCATTGTTACATATTTACCGTTACATTTTGGGAGCAGAGTTTCTAATGCTTGGTGGTCCTTGTGAGAGCAAAGTGGTCTTCCACTTTGTAAAAATGAATTCCACTCTATTTTACATTTTGAAAATGAAGAAAGCCACTTTGCTTTCTGACATTTTCATTTTGTTTTCTTCTTCTCATCTGTACTAGTTTCGCCATCATGACTGATCTTATTGACCTAGTTCTTCTTATAATTCATAACACAGATACACAATCAGAGCTGGGCAACTCCGGCTAGGTACAACTCCAACTCCGTTTCAACTTCGAATTAAAATCTATTCGTTCTTTTTCCTTCCTGTCTTTTAATTTGTTCGTATAATAGTCATGTTTTCTTTTTATAATAGTATGCACAAAAAACATCATTATAATAAATCAAAATTACATTTCAACAACGTTAATTTTGAAAGCATATTCTTCATCATATACTACGGTATGATCGAAACCAAAACCTGATTGTGAAAAAACACGCTCCGCTGGAACTGGTGTAGTCGAAATTTAAGAAATTTTTAATCGGAGTTTCGGAGTTGGACTTGACGAAATCTGTCATCAACTCAGCTCAGAAGCTTCAGTAAAAGAAACTAAACCTTTGCTATAGCGTCTGACGAAAGAAACTAGTGTAAGTGGCCGCCCTAGTCGAGACTTCTGATTAATCTCCCGCAGGAGTCCTGGAAAAAAAGTCCTACAGGAGTCAGCAGGAGTTCTGCCACAGGGGCCCGGCAGGATCCTTTGTGGAGTCATGGAGGATTTTTAAGGGATTCAAGAGGGATTCCTCAAGACTCCCACAGGAGTTCTATGGGATTCTTAAGGAAGTCCCTAAGGAGTTCTCGGGGATTTTCAAGAGAGTCCTTGGGGACTCCCTGTGGGTCTAATGATCCATCTTCTTAATTTCATGTAACTAATTAGTAATTAAGTGCCAGATACTATCACTGGTACCGCTGGAGCACATATCACCCATCGAAGGTTGACACATTAATGTTGACTTACTAAAAGAAAATTTTATCATAGAACTACATTATATTTATATATTGTCTATCTGCAAAACAAACGGTGAATGGAGAGTTGGCAGGGACTCCTCGGAGATTGCACAGGTTGGGGAGTGGGAGGGTGACTCCCGGGGAGTACACATTTCTAGGGACTCTTGACAGACTTTCTCGTATGGGAGTCATAAGAAAAACAATCTGCTCTCTGAGGAGTTCTGTAGGAGTCCATGCATGATTTTCTCCAACAGGACTCCTGCAAGAATTTTTTTGGGGCTCCTCATGACTCCATGTTGGACTTTTTACTTTAGAAAGTTCCTGCGAGAGTCATCAGGACTCCTCACGATTCCTGCTGGAGTTTTTCATAAACTTGGGACTCCCGTTGGAGTTTTGCCGAGAGTCTCGACTAGTGGCGATCGACGAAAACCAACTTTTTGTTAAGATCTAATTACAGGCAGTTCCCGACTCGAAACTTCTGAAATCCGCACTTGTATAATACAAGTCAGTAGGTTATGCGTAGATTTTTTTCTCGAAAAACTAAGAGAAATCATTTGTTTTTCTCTTTGACGTCCTTCATATATTTCGTCATTGGCTTCAGGAGCGGCGAGTAGTTAAAGATGCCAAGCTAAATATTAGCTAATTATTTATATTTTTATGATTTCTCGGTACTGGGTATACACATAAATTATAAATTCACGCATGCCTAAAAATTCTAAGTTCGGCCGGGCCCAGCCCGATCCGACCAAAATATTTTGCGGCTCAAGCCCGGCCCGTGCTGATCTCTGATTCAGACACTTTTCGTTTTTAAAGGAGGAAAGAAATTCATTGGCTGACGGTTATGAATCTAAACAAGAAGTGGGCTTTCATTTCCTATTTTCGTTCTTGGATCTATTAGAATCATCGAGATACAGTGGCGGCAAAAATTATTTGTACACTCCAATCCTCTTTTTCTTTTAAAAAAAATCAAATTTATTTCGTCATAGATGTGAAGACAGTGGAGATAGATAAAAAGTTTTAACTGGTGAAACTTTGACGAAGTCTAACCGAATATAAGAAAAAAAACAAGAGTATAAGAGAAAAAAAAATAAGAGAAAATTATGGCTTATAAATCATACTGAAGTGTTCTACATTAAGTCACACTAAATAGATATTAATCATAACTCAATAATGGAAATGCTTTTGACAAGTCATTTTACCAAAATATTCTCCGCTCTCTCTAGTATATTTGTAGATAAAAAAAGTTTTATAAATATTCATCGTTGCTCTTTGTTGTTTCTTTTTGAGCTTTTTAAGTTCAGAGAGAAAAACGGGTTTCTGAACATTAAAATCGGCTTTGCACCCATAAAACACATTTTTCATCAAAAACTAACCTCATATACGTGTTCAGTGTCAAAGACTGTGTTCAGTGATGTGTCACTTGAAGTTTAGCAAAAGTTTGACTTGCCTTTTTTTTCCTGTCAGATGTTTAATGAGTGAAACGCCATCAGGCGTTATTTTTAGATGAAAGGAAAACTTTTGCTAAACTTCGAGTGACACATCACCGAACACAGTTTTTGACGCCGAGTACGAATATGACGTTAGTTTGATGGAAAATGTGTTTTACTGGTGAGAAGCCGGTTTTAATATTCAGAAACCCGTTTTTCTCTCTCAACTTAAAAGGTCTAAATTTCTCTTTTAATACCCGTATACAGTAACTACTTGACTACATGATAATGCATGTATATCCAAAAAATGTTTACCCTTCCGTGCAGAAAAGATAGTGCAAAAATAATTCTAAGATGCAAAATATTAAAAGTTGGGCGAATTCTTTCACTTAACTTCCACACTATATTCATCGTACTCAGTTTTTGACGCTCTTTTGAATGGCTTAATCAGAACGTTTTTTTCACTCACTCATTCCCGAGATTCAGCAGTCACACTGAAGGGTATGGCACTTTTGGCTTAAAGTCGCGCTTTTACCCCAAGGAAAAAGCTTTTCAAAATTATTTTTTTACCAAAATGTAGCTTGCACTCCGTTCTATCGATTAACGTAGTTTTTATATTCTGTCGGTGGTTATAGTGTAAACAAAGATTTTTATCAACCACACCAATAATTTTTGTCGACCGGAAAACGTTCACTTTTCGATCTAATGGAGCTACAAAGATCATTAATGAATATTTCTAACTTTTTTTATCTACAAATATACTAGAGAGAGCGAAGAATAGTTTGGTGCCAACCACTTGTCAAAAGCTTTTTTCATTACTGAGTTATGATTAAAAGAAAAAGAGGATTGAGGTGTACAAATAATTTTTGCCGTCACTGTATTCACATAAGCAACGCGCTCTATGGTGCAGAATTGTAAATATCTGGGTAGTTCTAACAGACCATAGAAAAGGTAAATCGAAAATGCAATCCAACTAGGGAGAAAACGTTTTTTTAAATAGCGTAAATATGGATGAAAACAACAATAAGTTCAACTATAAAAGGCAGAAGAAATTTGAGATATGTTCACGTTTTAGAATGCCAGCTAAAAACTGTTTTACAAAAGCTACTTGCTGCAAGTTTATTTGAGATCACTTTGTCCACTTTGCCCTAAACTGCAAAGTGATCACTGCCACTTTAGGATCCAGAGCAAAGTGGTTCAGTCTAGTTTTTTCGATTACAAGTGTCATTAGAAACGCTGTTCGGGAGAGTGTACACTGAATACAAAGTTTACAATCTATTGTGGTCCTTGTTTGCAAGTGGTTTATTTTTCGACTAATAAAATTTTAACATTCTGCCTTCATAATATTTGTTCTGTAATCTCAATCTAGTTTCTTAAAAATAATAAAAGAACATGCTGATAAAATAATTCAAAATGAAATAACGTGTTCAACTGAAATTGACGTTAAAACGTTCTTCTTTACTATACGTTGGCGGCAAGGCAGCATGTTTTCAACATGCCGAGAAAGAAAGAAAATAATTTTCTTTTCTGTGAAGTGTATGCCGGTCTTCTAAAGAACAGTTGGTTGTTTATTTACTAGTTGTTGTTGTATCCACTTTTTTTGTCCATCATCTTCTCCATCGAGTTATTTTTATCATTGACTTCTCATTATCACGTTTGAAACAACACGTAGAAGACAGTGGGACCATTTGTTTTATTTATTATTCTTCACACGCGCACATATAAAACCAACAACGAACTATTCAGATTTTGTGGTAAGTGTTGGGCGAAGGAAGCAGTTAAAAGAAAATTTTCTGCTAAAGCAAGCTACGGAAAAGGATTTATTATGATTGGAAAGAGTCTAGTATTTTTAGAGAATACTAACAGAATATTGTAGTAAAACGTAGCCCTTTGTCTCTTCAAAAGAACTTATCTCTTGTACCTTAGACACTCAATTTAGTAGCTTTATATGTTCACAATGATGTTGAATCTGTCTACAGATATGCTTCGACAGGTTAAAATCTAAGAGTATAATATGAATTTAAAATATTAATGTTAATGATAAAGTCCATCATAATTTTGCTTAATTTTAAAAATAATCTTAATAATAAACTTTTGTCAATTTTTCTCTATCTTATCTATCTATAGTCGATAATAAAACGTACTTTCTTCTACTTTGGGACAAGACACTTCTTCTTTTCTTATTTATATTTATGTGACATATATCTAGTTTGAAGTTATATTTAACTTGAAACTTTTATCATCACTTATCCAAGTGGATAATTTTGATAGATGATTGAAAAAACTAAAAAATTGTTACTAAAAAGGGAAAATATTAGTATAATGTTAAACGTCATTTAATCTTGAGTTCGAGTGAAATACGCATTTTTTTTTTAAATTAAATTTAAGATACTATTTAACATACGTAAAACAATAACTAGCTATCTCGAGCAATATCAAGTGTTTTCACATACTTGTCAACAAAAAAAAAAGAACTATGCGTTTATGGGCCAAAGAAGAAAAGAAAAGAAGATAACACAAATTTTTCTCTGGAAGTGAAATCTTTTTTTCTTATACAAAAAGAAAAAACACCAATAAGAATTTTTTTTCGATTATTGAATAAAAACCACATGTTACCAAACCGCATTTATTTACGTCTTTACACAGGTTTCATTTTTAAGATAAATTCTAAAGTTAATTCATTAAAAATGACAATATTCTTTTGTATTGTAACAGTATTTCAATATCAAAGTCAATATACAAATAACTTTAACACTAGAATACCTGGAAATTTTCATGACCGAGAACGCCCAAAGCGGTCATTTTGACCATTACTGTTTTCATTTTTAATTTTATAATTAAAAACGGTTCTGAACTCAAAAATAAATTAAAAATTCTGCAAAAATTTATTTTTATGGGACAAATTAAAAGTTTTGACATAATTTATTTTTAAGTAAATTGCATGCAATTTGTTTCATTAGGGCTAAAAATCAAAGAACGGTCAAAATGACCGACCGCTACAGGCATTCTAGTATTAACAGAAAATGAAAAAAGTTAAAAATTGAAATGAAGTAAAGAAAAATACTCGTTTATTGGTCACATCACTGTCGAGTAGAAATTGAGTAGAGAGTCTCAACAGTAATGTATATAAGTCTTAATATCACTAGTCAACACTTACTGCACTCTTTGGTAACCGCGCACTATTCACTCTTCCAGTAGAGACATATAATGAATCTGTTCAGATTAACACAAAACTAACAGTCCTTCTGGTCAGTGACTCTTTCAATAAAAATTTGTATGTGTTTTTCAAGTAAAAGAATCGGGTGTAAATTTATGTCCCGTGTCTTTAAAATGATTTCTCTCTAATTTCATCACATATGTCAGTAATAGTAATTAAGATATCATAATCCATATGTTTCAAGTTTGAGGCAATGGTTTGTGTTGTTGATCTTCGGCATTACATCGTGTAAGAGAAATATTTGATGTTTTGATGGTCACTATTCTAGATGACACTTTGACAATATTGTTTCTTAGATGTTTTTGGTTTCATTATAATTTTTCCTAATCTTTCAAATACTCATTCTTATTTTTAAGTGTCGAAACGTTGTCCCAACGTACATTTCATCATAAGAAGAGAATTTAGCTTCATAACTTAAATCAAATTCAAGATGTTAACGAATACGATGTGTCTAATAAACAAATATTTTCTTTTCTTTCATTTCAATTTTTCATTTTCTGTTCAAATTATTTGTATTGACTTTGATAATGACCCATAATAAGTCATAATACAAAAGAATATTGTTATTTTAGTTGACTGAATTAACTTTACAATTTCATCTTAAAACTATTAGCTATTGCAAGAGAAAATATAAATTTCATTTTTCTAATATAAATAAAATTGTCTTGTATAATTTATATAATAATTATTTCAAAATTATGATTAGTAATTCAATATTTACTGATTGAGATACAAGAACGTAAGGTGTCTAAATGTTGACGATTTATTCACAGATATTAACATCGTTTATTTATCATTTTATTTTCTCGTATTGTTTTTTCTTTTTTTTTGTGTTTGTATGTGTGTGATATATTTATCTCAGCAGAAGATCTTTATTGTTGTTAAGCGTAGGATGAAATGAGATGAAGTTAATCGGTGATAAAAAGCATTAAAAGATCACCATAATAATTGTGATAAATTCTAGAATCTAATGTTGATTTTTGATGTGAGATGTGTTGTTAAAAGGCCGTCTTAATCAACTACAATCATTTGAATGTCAGATAAATGGAAGAGTTTGTTGATGTATCATTTTGTCTGAGTATATAAAATAGATTATCGATTGAAATTGTTTTTGACATAGATGGCATGTTGTGTTTTATTTTTAGCCTTTTTATGTAAAGTGTCATTATGAAAGAAGAAGAACAAGAACAACAAAAAGAAAAAAAAAGAAGAAAAATGGAAAGATAATACTACGATAAGAAAAAACCAAAAAAAAAAAAAACCAAAAATACATAACGTAAATAACGATGAGTTTAGAAAGAAGAAAAATAGTAGATATCGGAAATAAATTATATATCTTTCATGCGGTAAACATGTGGCATTCATTATAGTCTAGTTGGAATAACAAACAGAAGAGTACAAACTATACATGCGTCGATGTGATGGTCTTTCTTTTAGTCCTATACATCATCAGTCTAAAAATCAACTCCATTTTTTTCGTTTATTCTTTATCTAACAGGCCATATATATTAGATAGTGTATCGTACGAGTTTTTTCCAATTCTTTTACTATTTTTTTCTACTTGTTTTTACATACACACATAAATCGTATTTTCTTGGGTATTAACGTATCTAATTTACGACCTAATTTTTTTATTCAAAATTTAAAACTAATATATTTAAATTTATTATTATTATATCTTAGGCAAATTATTATTAGTATTACTTTGTGCATTTTTGTTTATCTTTTTTTCTTTTGTCATTGTTGTTGTTGTTGTTGTAAAAGTGCGTCGTAATAGTAGTATTTTTCTTCAAAAAGAAGAACAATAAAAACGAAATTACATAGATTCAACAACACAAAATTATTTTACAATATACGTTAAAACTTTTTTCGTAAGATGACAAAATTTCATTTCTTTATCTTTTTCTTTTTCTTAACACTCGAATGATAATTAGTATAGAGAGAGAGAGATCCTCGAGAAACACATACAGTTACTGATCTGTAGATCCCATTAAAATTACGATGCATTATTTCGATATAAATAACAAAATCTTACTTCATTTGTGTCTTATTATAAGTAAAAGTCAAAATTTTCTAATTAAAGTTTTATTTTATTTTTTTCGCATTAATTGCATCATAATTTTTCTTGAATAAAAAAACCAGGACTTTTGATACAAAATAAAATTTTTTTCTATTGTAAAATAATAAATTTTTACAAAAAATTTAATTATGATGCAGATAAAAGAAGTGAAAAAAATAATAATTTTAAATCTCAGATAGAATATGTATCCTGATGATAGTAGAATATTAAATTAAATTGTTTAGCTAATATTTAAAAAGTATAAGATTATTTCTACTTTTTTTATGTTATAAAAATGTCTCTGATATATTCATAGAAATTAGAGATTTTTCTTAAATCTTGTTTGTTTATTTTTTGTTCAAATTATATTAAAATTAATTAATTTAGATTTTTATTTATTTTTAGTTATTAATTATTAACCATCAAAAATGTCTGAAGCATTTGTGACATTGGCAACCACAGATGGATATGCTTTAGGTGCACTAGTATTAGGACAATCATTAAAAAAAGTTGGAACAAATAAAAAATTATGTGTTATGATTACGGATCATGTTTCGGGTCTAGTACGGTAAGATAACGGTTGATATAGAGAGAAAACAGGACACTTTTGTCATTTGTTTTTCAAAGAATGAAATACAGTTTTAAAACTCCACTGTAGACTCAAAAAAAACAAAATAGAGAATTTTTAGCTCTACAAAATTCGTTAGAACTGTTATTTTAGTCCTAACAAGATTTGAGTAAATATTGATTTGAAACAAAGTAGGAAAAAAAAAAAACTAATAAATAACAGAATGTGAATGTAGAATAGAATGAATTTTTTGCAGAGTCAAATTCTTTTATCTTTTTTGACCTACTTCTTAAACAACAGTGCATTTTTAAAAAAAAAAACATAAGAAGACGTTCATTTCTGTAACTAAACCCAAAGGATTTTGGAAACGATCTAATAAAGCTTTTTTTCTGTACAATCCACCTTTCTTATTAAACTCTTTTTGAATTTAGTAGCTCTATAGAACTCCAAGGGATTCTGTTTAGTTTCATTTTACTAAATCCTTTTCAAAGATTAGACAAAGTTTAGACAAAAATCATTTTTGAAAATGACTACAAAAAATCCTTGGAGTTTAATAACAAATGAAAAACCTATTTCTCTTACTAAACTCTTATTTAGAAAGTACAGTGAAGTCTTTATACTTTATTTTATTTGTCGAAAAAGAAGCTATTTAAGTGTCTGGTTGCCTCTGCATCCCTATCATTTCTGTACTCAAAGATAATAATCTATTTCATTAAGAAGTTCTTCTACGTCTACTTGTCTTTTCTGAGCTATTTTTACAGATTTTACTTTTGGTTTTGGGAAAATCTCATTAGTTTCTTCGTTTGAAGAACGCATGTAGTCATAATCGATCTGTTTCGAATTATTCTAGAGAAAATTTGGAGTCAACATACGATGAAGTGATTGTTGTCAATTTATTAGATAGTAAAGATGCTGCTCATTTAAAATTACTAGAACGACCAGAATTGGGCGTAACATTTACAAAACTTCACTGTTGGACTCTTACACAATATCAGAAATGTGTTTTCTTAGATGCTGATTGTCTAGTAAGTTTTGTTTTTTAGTATTTGATATAGTTGTAACTGAACGAAGAAAAACAATATCAAGTACTATAAAAGATTTTAGACGCTTTTTCTCTTTAATTCTAACACAATTTTCTTTTGTTTAGGTCTTACAATCTGTTGATGATCTATTTGAACGTGAAGAATTATCAGCTGCACCCGATGCTGGATGGCCAGATATTTTCAATTCAGGAGTATTTGTTTTTAAACCATCAAAAGATACATTTCAAAAATTAGTAACATTTGCTTCAGAACAAGGATCGTTTGATGGTATACATCGTAACATATGATTTTACATTCTTTACTTTGGATAGCATAATAACAGAGAGTTTTTCCTCTGTTTATTTTAGGTGGTGATCAAGGTTTATTGAATAAATTCTTTTCATCTTGGCCACGGTCTGATATTAGTCGTCATTTACCGTTTACTTACAATGTTACATCAAATACATTTTATTCTTATGTCCCAGCCATTAATCAGTGAGTATATGTCTTGTTTTTTATATCAATGGATTTATAGCTAAAAATTTGTATTAAATAAACAATTTTACTTTATATACATTCGATTTTTCTCGTAGATGATTCCTTTTTAGACATAAAATGTTTTTTCTAATCTGTAACTATCTTTAGTATTCTGTCTACAGTAACATACTAAATATAGATGATACTTCCAAAGTTTGCCTATTTTAACGTCTTATTTTACTTTTTGATATTTTGAGTGCTTATCGGCATGCTTTAATTATATATACTCGCTTAATTTTCCTCTCTGTATATATCGTTTAGATTTCGTTCTGATATTCGTATTGTGCATTTTGCTGGTACACTCAAACCATGGCAACTAACATACGATCCTCAAATTAGACAGTTATCTGGTTGTTATCAATCACACGAACGTGATTTTCTACTAAAATGGTGGGCATTGATGTATGAAACTGTATGGCCAAATTTATCATCTTTAAATACCGTATGTATAATGTGTTTGAATGCTTAGAAAATAGCATGGTTTGCCGTGATTATGCATGTCTATTATTCAATTCATTTAGACGCCCACATCATTCAGTCAACAAACTACTCAGGTAATTCCTTGTTTAATCGACTAACACTGGTTATGGAGACTAATTATTAGCAGTTATCGCACATATTCCATAGTCTTAAGCTCATTTCCTCGTATAGCTGATACTTAATTTTGATATCAAACAGTGTTGAAATAAAGTACACATCAGAAATAAATCTATTAGTTCTACCTCTGTCTTACCACTAGTGACAGTCATTTGCATTTCAAGCGATTAATGAAAGATAGAATAGTTGTTTAGAGTAAGCATTATCCGACATTTTTAATTAATCCTCCAACGATGTTTGCTGCAACGAATGAATAAACAGATGAGAACCGCGTCATTTAGAAAAGCAGTACTATTAAACTAACGCCAAAATTAGGAGAAAATCAACCGAATTTAACAATAATAATATTAGAAAAACTTTGTAAGATCAACGGTAGCATGAAGGAAAACCCTACAAAAAAAATTCCAGTACGGCACTGCCAGTGGGCATGGCATACCATCGGTTACTGGCACTGGCTGGGCACCGGTGCCCAGCAAGTGCCGATATATTTATGCCAAAAAAGTGCCGCACTGATGAAAATCCGTACTGTACTGAAATTTATAGTAATCAGTTTAATTAGTTTTTTATTATGGTTGTTTATACTGAATTTTATATTAGAGTGCGGCACTAATCAGTACTACATTAACATGTCAAAATCATGCAGTATTGCCTCGGCACTTCTCTTACTAGAAGAAAAAGATGAAAACAGAAAGACATTCGAAATATTAGAAATAGACTGTGGTGTTAATATAGACAGAAATCGACAAAACAAAATGGTGATTAAAAACAAAACTTCAGCACTGGTGTGTATCGGTGCAAGATTTTTACAGTCTTTCTGGCACTGATGCGCATCGGTGCCCAGAAAAAAAAAAATATTCAGTACAGGTGTGCATCCGCGCACAACCAGTGCCGATAAAATATTTTGTTGTAGAGATGCCTTGAACCATCTATTTTTAATAGATTTATTCTATTTTTTCAAGAAGTTTGTAGTTTGCAGTTGATAAAATTATAAGTGTCACTATTGCCATGATTTAGTGTCAACATATGATTACAAGTTCTACTACTAATCAACGGTTATTCTTGACTCTTTCTCTTCTTAAGTGAATAATTACATTAGCTATATTCACGTGTACCATCTGTATTAGTTCATAAGACAGGGTACTGACGTTGTACTTTTAAAAAGTCTCTGAATCTTGATGTATTGCTATTGAGCATGTATTGTAGTATGTGTAAAATGGTAAAGTACAGCGCATGTGAGTTTTTTTAATGAAGTGAATTCCTAGCTGTAACATCGTTAAGAAAGGCAATATTCTCTACTATGTGAGTGTGAACTGTGAAACGTATATTTCACAACTTTGTGGGGGAATTCTTATATAAGACAAATCATATGAATCACAGAAATAACATGTTTTTACATGAAAGTTATACTAGTAGTTTGATAAGACACAAATTAAGATAATAGGTGTTAAAATAAGTGCACTTTTCGATATTGAAGAATCACGTTGACAATGTGAAGTTAGAGATGTATACAGAGAAGAACTTGTTCCTAGTTTGTGACTGTAAAATGTACCATAAAGCCCAGTTTTGCGCTCTTAAAAGAAGATTGTATCATGTAATGTTTGTTGATTTACGTCAGAGAAAAAGAAAAATTAATCATTAACAAAAACAGTTTTTTCGTTATGTAGACTATTATGGGGTTGTTGTTGTTTTTCAAGATGAAAATAGACAGATATGGCATATTTTCTTGTTTCTGTACTATTGCCAGTTTATCATCATTATAGTTATTACGTTTATTTTATATCATATACGACTGTATCTGTTTGACACAAAAATATTAACTAATTTTTCTGTACTGTAACGACAAACTCATCTATTAGAGCTACATGATATTCTGGAGATGTTTTAATTGACGGTTTTCCAAGGTTGATAAGATTGATCATTTTCTAAAAAAGAGATGCCAATTCGAGTTGTCAAAAACCCGAGAAGACTAGAAATTTCTCACTTTATAGTGTTAGCGTCTTCAGAAAGAGTCATAGTGCATTACAGAAAAAATTTCAGAGCCAACTAGCATATTGTTGGACAGCAGTACATTGGGTTTCACTCCTGACTTCAACTTGTAACAAAATACTAAAATTTAAGATTTACTGAAGAGTTGCAACTAAAATCGTATTATGATGACATTATCTGTAGCTTGACGTCTGCGATGATCTGTTTTCTTAAAAGAAAAGATGTTTATATATGTTTGGTTGCTGCATGTTGTATTACTATAAAACGTTTATTTGTACTCTGACTAATAGCTCATTCTTGTTTGTTTATTTTCTAGCGTTCTGGTCCATTAAATTATAGCGCATTAACGCAGGGTATTGAATCCGGTTCGGCTGCTCATCGACGTGCTTGGGAAGCAGGTTACGTCGATTATGGCGGACGTGATTCATATAGTAAAATTCAAGAACAATTAGATAAGAATATTGCCATGACACCACAAACGCATGAACGCCCATTATCAGCATCAAACGGTCAAAGACAACAAAAACATGCTTCACGACCTAATAATAATGAACAGCAACAACAAGCAACAACTGGATTATTGCCGCAAAACGAAGATGAAAGACAAATTCCAGCTGATGTAACAAAAACACAACAAGAACAACTAGGTACGCACGAAGAAAAATGACGAATATGATTGAAAAAACCAAATATGATTATTGGGTTCTGTTTTTTCTTTTAATATAATATAATTAGATGAATAATTAATAGTTGCTAATTTATTAATTTTTATTATTATTCTATCACTTATTAACTGCATGCCATTCACATACACATTCTCTATCACTATCTACTATTTTCTACCAATCAATCTCATTTTTGTCGATTGGTTAGTTGATATATAAATCGTTTAATGATTTATATTTATCTCTCTGTTAATAGAGGCATTTATTTTTTTTGAAGTTTTTGCAATAAAAATTTCGTAAAACGCACATGCATATGGATGGGGGGATCTGTTTGGTCGTACAGCATGTGACGTTTTAGGTATGGTATGTAGGTATTTATAGTATCGTTGTTGATCAAATAAAAAATACTATTCAACTAAGAAAGTTGTTTTTTAGAAGTTTTGAATTAATGGTAGATTATATTAATATAGGATAAGAGAAATATACGCCTATGTTACAATCAAAAGAAAATGCACTTATGGATTTTCTTTTGGATATCAATGATTGTCGCTGTAATAATTTCAGTTCATTTCATCTGATGGATGAAAAGAGCTGTTCCGAGCCGGAGAGAGAGATCCGGCGTATGAAGATTTCTTTTCCAGAAAACGAAATATGAATTGAATATTCTGTACTTGATTTGCTTCTCAGCCTATAAAAGCGAGATTCCTACAAAGAGAAATATTTAGTTACGGACTCTTATACGAGTATGAACTGATGTTAAATAGCAATTTGGAACTTATTCTCATAGGCTGGGCAACAGTACGCATTAGCCTTTTTCAATGCTGGTTGCATACGACAATTCATTAGCATCCTTGCGTATTACCAGTGCCAAATTGATTTTTATCAATATCGCATTGGATTTTTGTTTATAGTAATATCATATATGCTAATAATGAGAAAAACAATTGATCTATCAACACAAACATTTTACTTTGAGTAAACTGTGTATTCATATTACTGTAAATCTTGTAGATGTCGTTGAATACCGGCATCACATGCTGTTAATTCTAAATGCTAATAACAGATGTACCAAAGTCATATTTGGCCTTTTTGGCTTGAAAATGACTGATTAATATTCGATAATGAGATATTTGATAATTTCGTTCAGTTGATAGGTAGTTTCTGTTATATCTGTGCCAATTCAAGATTTTCATTCTTTGAGCGGGAACTGAAAAACAGTTCCCATTGCTGAACTAAGAACGGTCCAAGTTCATGTTTGTAGGAGCAAGGAATGGGGTTCATCAGTTCTACTTCCTTCGATCGGGAACTGCTGGACCGTTTCCAGTTTAGAAACTACTTGTTATGATTACAATAAATTAGATGCAAAAGTTAAATGTAAAACTGTACAATCATTTCGTAAAAGATCTGTCTTGACCGCTTTTACATGCATAAGATACATTCAAGAGTGGCTTTTGTGAACAAAAACAAGAACGTATTCGTTTTTTTAATATTTTGCTTAAACTAAGAAACACTACCACATACAGTTAACTAATATTTTTAACTTTATGAATTTTTACCTAGTTTAAAGGTTTCACCTAATTTTTCTTTCTTTCTAGATGCTCAAGTTAAAACAGCTCATGCCTCAACCACCTCGTTAACAACATCAACACAACGAAAAACATCGTCAGGTAAAGAACTTACAATAGTCCAAGAGAAGACAGAAGGTTTGTTTATGCGTTTAAGAATAATGAATACATTTTAAAATTTTTTGTTACTTTTTAGCTAATTCAAGTCATCGAAAACCGTCTGGAAGTGATGATGTTTCATCCACTACTAGTCAACAACGTAAAACGTCAACAAACAGTGGTGATCAGCAGCAAGGTAAACAATCAAAATGTATATATTTTTGCTTTGTGCACAATATTTTTGCTCTGTAGCATGCTTGTAGTTCTGTTCGTTCTGTCTAGTGCTGCATACTACAGATGCTAAATCGTCAATAAAGTCTATTATATCGTGGAGTTATAATAGTGTTGTAGTAGTTATCTTTTATACAATGGCTTCCATTTATCTCATTTTCAAAACAATACTGAAACCGGGTAAGAGTAGAGAAAGAGAGAAAGGGAAAATAACTATGCTATTGTTATTATTATTAATTATTTGTAACAAATGCAAGAAAATAAATATAAAATAGAATTTATTTGCATGTATTTTCTTATAAAGGCTCCTCACCCCTCAGAAAGTATCTCCGACATCGTACATCCGATTCTGACGAAACTTTCCATAAATGTTAGGCGCAATGAGTTACGGGAATGAAAATTTTTTTGTCTCTAAGTCTTACTGTTCAGAAGCTTTCCAGAGATCAAGATTGAAAAAGGATCCTGAAGTTTTACCCACGATTTTTTAATATACTTTAAGCTAGAGATCTGGGGTTTGTTTATTTTAAACTAGATAGCTAACTACATGGGCCAGTTTTTCACTTAAACCTTTGTTAGTTTTTTAGACAGCCAACAATCTTAAAAGCGCTTTCTGGTTTTCTAGAAATCCTCAATTTGACAAAAAACTAAGAACTAATCAGAAAATCGGCGTCGATCAGCCCTTGTAGCTAGGTGTCTAGTTTAAAATAAAACAAACTCGAACTCTCAAGTTTGAAGTATATTAAAAAATCTTGGGAAAAACTTCAGGTGTGAATCTCATGTAGAGAAAACGGTCTGCATCGGTTGGTCCATTTTAGGACTTGTAGGAAAATGTTCGTGACTTTTTGATGCAAGGTCACACAGAGTTGTGCGAGGTCTTAAATTGAACAGAAAAGTTTACTCTACAAATCTACGTGTTCAGAAAAAAATTTAATTGCATAAGGAAAAAGCTATTATCTGAAGATCCTGTTTTTCGAGATTCCTAGAGAACTTTCTCGAAAGTCATGAAAAATCACTTCTAGGACAGAAAGCGATACAGATTCTGAAAGTAGACACTTCAGGCTTTCTTTCCATGTGCTTATCTTAAAATTGATTTTCTGACCGAGAATCATCATTCCTGAGCGGGGAGGAGGCTCAATTAGTATTATCTTGAATATTGTTAACCTCATATAATCTTGTATGAATGATAATTACTACCTTATACTGTTATTAATAACCAGATTATAGAGCGAAAGAAAAAGAGTCGATGCCGTTATAATCAAGAAAAAAAAGGAAGTGTTCATTTATCCTACCTAATAGAAGTATAGTTAGTCAGAAAACCGTTTGAGTACTAGAACTAGAGGTTGGATGCTTTTCACAGATATTGATTGAAGATGTGACCTTGATTCTATTTTAGGTAACGCTGCTAATCATGGCATAAGTTTACCAGTGCCTTATCCACAACGTAAATTATCGGTTACAAGTGATGAGCAAAAACCTCCACGAAAAACGAGCAACGGTGGAAGTATTATAGCAGGTGCTACTGAATCTCTTTCCAAATCGAGTTTAGCATCAGGCACTGAGGCAACTGCAGTCCGTAGTAAAATCCAACAAGTGAATGATGGGATTGCCACACCTGTCGTCAGCGTTGCTCCCAGTGAAACTACGATACATACAACGACAACATCTCAAACCTCGATCACAACAACAGCAACTCATGGTGGAAAGCATTTAACACAAAATGTGAAAGAAACAATTCCGACAACTGTAACAACAACAACTATAGCTAATGCGTAAGTTGATTATCCATACGGGAAAAAAAAATCTAAATGCGAGAACATTTGACAAGATGATAAAACATTTTGACTTCTTTTCATAAACTAACGAGGGAAGGTCCCCAGGTGTTTCCCTGGGATTTCAAAGCAATGTATCCCACTTTGCTAATTTAAGAATGCTGATTACGAATCTGAAAACCATTTGTGCTCTCGTTCAATCCTTCAATAGTTATAAGCATTTTATTTTAATCGTAGCGAAAAGTTCATAGAAATGTTCAATAGAGCTGAGAGATATGCCATTCTACAGATAAACACCTTAGCTATAAAATGATATGTGTTTTAGCTTGGTTGTCACCACGACTGCCATGATGCAACAGAATGAAATCTTGTGGTACTCTATGGCAAATTTTTTCTAAACATTTTCGAAAAGAAACATAAAACAACTGG
>CAJNOQ010001751.1:0-28847 GCA_905250885.1 Didymodactylos carnosus | reverse complement strand
GTAACCAAAAGCAATACAGATTCTGGAAGTAGACACTTCAGGCTATCTTTTCATGTGCGTATCTCAAAACCGATTTTTTGACCGAAAATCACCATTCCTGAGGGGGGCGGCCCTTAATATTTACAAAAATGACCGACGGATTAGTTTCTAAATATTCTCTGGATTACACTTGTAACGAAACGGTTGGTATTGAGCTAATAGAATAGTTGACTTTATCTGAAACATCAATGTAAAATTAAATTAAAAACGAACCTTCAACTAATATTGTTTTGCATTTATTCCAAATTGTAGCACAACGTTTCATTATTTTGTATCTACAAAAACAACATGTTAAAAATGAATATCAATCGGACCTCAAAAAACCTGATTAGATCCCGAGTTTGTTCGATTTTATCTAAGCACTTTTGCAGGCTTCTAATACTGTCTAACAAGGGCAGTATTGGAAAAAATCAGTCAAATTGACAATGCAGTTTTCTCTTATCAATATCATTCGTTTATATAAAAAAAAGCGTTAAATGCTTTTAACTTTCCTTTAATCTACAATCGCTGATAACGCAGTATTCATCAATAATATCCTAACTTGTCTTTAAGATGTGCGCAAATATGTTTTTTCTAACATAAACGTGTAAAAGCCGTAAATAATACGCAGACCGTAAAATACCGGTATCTGTAATAAATCCGAGGACACGAAATGTCCCTGGATTTGTTTAACAGAAAAGAGACGTATGTAAGCACCGTAAATTTGAAAAAAGAAAACTCCGTGGTTTGTACACCTACTTTTCTTTGAATCACATACAAAAAGTTCGTTCCATCATTGAGTAAGGTCCGTGGAGTATATAATCACGGGCTTTTCAACCCCTTCACACACTTCACTCCCTATTTTCACGGATCTGACTAACAGTTTTCGGGTTGAAAAGCCCGTGATTATATACTCTACGGACCTTACTCAATGATAGAACGAACTTTTGTATGTGATTCAGAGAAAAGTAGGTGAAAAAACCATTGAGTTTTCTTTTTTCAAATTTACAGTGAGATCATATTACATTAATTCGATAACAGTTAATCAATAAGCAATAACAGACAAGACAAAACAGCAGAAGAAACAAAATTAACCTATACTAATTGATGTCGCCAGAGTAAAGAGAACGAAAAAGGAGGAACAACGAAAACGTGAAAAAAGAAGTAAACTTTTAAGAATATTTATCTATTTATACAATGTGAAATGTCGTTTCATAAATAAGTTCTATGATTTGAATAGTGTGCATAGTGTTAAGAATAACGTGGTTTCCCCATGACACTAGCGTTTTGAGCCTAGCGTATCTTAATCAATATTTCTAGAAAAGAAAGATGATAGAGGGTAAAGAAGCAATGACTGTGTGTTGTTTTCATTCAGCTCTGTAAAACGAACTTTACGATGTGTCGTGTAGTTAACGTGTAGTATCAGTTTCAAATTATCGATAGATGACATTATACATATTAATACACTCGGATAATTTAGTTTTGCTACAATCGTCGTTAACATAATTATTAGAATTATCTTTCAAGAGAGAAATAAATAGTTGGTTATCTTTATTTTCAATACACTCTTTGTTTGACTCTTTTTTTAACATTTCAAATATCTTTGAAACAGATAAATAATTTTGATAAAAAAAAAGAATTATTATTCTCAGCATATTTCCAATCGACGCGATATTTTTTACATATAAATCGCGAGTATTCTCTTTTTCGAATACAAATGCTAATTAATGTGCTATTATGCTTTATCGATTTACTTTTGAAATGAGATGGTTAAAAAGGGGAACGATCAGATGCTTAGAACTCAATATAAGGTCGATAAGAGCTTGATCAAACAAATCCACTAACAAAATTTGGATTATCAGTTAAAATTAAACCTAAATATGAATATAATTATGAATTAGAATTCGGATGTTGAATAATACAAGTAACTATTAGTCAGCTCTATCAGACGTTGTCACTTTCATATTACACAACTTTGGCGAGTGAGTGGGTGTTAAAATCATTCAGAACTAAAATACTTCGGTAGTAGATAATAATTAAGTACGAGTTGTTGTATTTTATTTAATAAAAATAAACTTTTTTTTATACAGCTTGTTTGAATCTTTTAACATTTTGTTCTTTCTCCTCATCTTCATCGTTATTATCGTCAGTTACTTTTTTATTTTTTTCGATTTTCTTTTCAAATAGTTTAATTGTCACACACATCATATGTTTATTTGGTGATACTTTTCTTATAAAACGTATTTCATCACATTCAATATTGGGCAAGATATCGTTCAAACGTTTTTTTATATCATCTGTTTTATTTTCATTATTGGAAAATGTATAACAATAGATGTGAATAGGTAATATCCATTTTCCATTATTATCCTCTTGTTTCGATAACCATGGGGGAAATACATCGAGAAATGTTAAAGCTATTTCAGGTAAATTCATGAATATTATAATTTTATCATTCGAATAACACCAACGTTTATCTTCATCATCATATATTTCACGTTGAATTTGTTCAATTTGAGGAAAAACAACAGTCATTAAAAATTCTCGTCCATCTAAATTGTACGATTTATAATCACCATACGTACGAGCTTTTGATTTTGATTTGTTATCTTCATAATTTAGATCCATCCATTTTACACATTCAGGATTGATATCATTGGCATAAACAGTACAACCTTTACTCGCGGCTTGTATTGAAAATGGACCAACACCAGAAAATATATCAAATATATAATCTTTTGAATGGAGAAAATTCAAAATTCGCTCACGTTCACTGCCTATAACATGATGACAAACTATACGCTAAAAAAAGTATTTGTTTAAAAATTTCAAAAAACAATACAAATAGTTTCAAAACTAATACTTGATTAGAGTGGGATGATGATTCATATACAGTAGTGGATAAAATTATCTTTACGCCTATAGTGAGTGATATTGTTTGATCCAGAAATGGAGAACTTCAATTCTGAAGTTCAGTTTCTACTTTACTGTTTTTTAGTAAAGTTGGAGTTGCATTTCTATTAGCCTTGAATTGAGTTGAGTCTAGAATTTCTCAACTCCAACTCTGCAGATCCGGTTCGAAATTTTTACAGCTGCGACATTTTTCTTGTATTTTTCTTTTACATTACACTAGATTTTTCCGTTCTAGGACGTGGTACCAACATGGACGGAAAAGTGCTTATCAGAATTGAAACGAAATCGGAGTTGAACTTTTCCAGAGTTGCCCATCTCTGGTTTGATCTATAACTACCGAATGGAACATGCTTTCCACAAGCAGTTTTCATCAACAGTTTGATCATACTTCCCAGTCTATATGCAGGTGAAAACAGCTTGAATTTTCATGTAGCCTTTGCTTTATTGTAAAAATACTGTACAACTCTAAGAATTTTCGTTTTAATATGAGTTTTTCCCTATTTGCATATCGGTAGATCTAATTATCTGATTGTCCAGATCTAATGATATGTTCACAACTGCAAATCATACGTCTTAAGATATTGTTTTTAAAAAATGTTAAATGGCGGCAAAACGTAACGAACATTTTCATGATCTAGTAATAAAACGTTATTTAAACAGTGAACTTTTTAAGAATTATTACTAAAATCCTTGATCGCAGCTGAAAATGAAAAATGGGCGAACGTGTTGCACAGATCATCCATCGAAAAATCAAGACCGATCGTCGAAAATCTGCATCAAAAGTCAATTTAGAACTCGAACATGAATTAGGTACATCGGTTTCTTGCACTAGAATAAAACGACAATTACTTGAAATAGGTTTCAATTGGACGTGTTGCCTGAGAGCAACCTCATGTTAATAAAGTCGTTTATGAGATTGACCTATGTGGAAACATATTGAGAGGAATCTTTGATATATTGATCAGTTCCAACGTTAAAGTACGGAGATAGTAACATAATGATCTGGGGGACGTTACGCATGAAATAGTATAGAAAGTCTAGTTTTTATCGACGTACGTACGGCTAAAAAGACATACAAATCTATTTTACAAAAAAATTTCATACGATCGGCCAAAAATTGTCGTTTGCCAAAAAAATTCATTTTTCAGTATAACAATGCTTCATAGCATACAGCACATACTGTTAGCAAATGACTAGACAATAAGTCCGTTACAAATAGACTTCATAGATGTATCAGACAAAAAGAGTATTAAACACGTGATCAGTTTTGTTTTTTTGTTAACTGACAAAAATTTTTGTTCATTGTACGAATGAACAGCTTTTTTGGTGTTTCTACGATAAAGCAAAGACTGTATGAAAATTCAAGCTGTTTTCACCTGCATATAGACTGGGAAGTATGATCAAAATGTTGATGAAAACTGCTTGTGGAAAGCATGTTCCATTCGGTCGTTATAGATCAAACAATATCACTTAGTATTGGCGTACAGATAATTTTGACTGCCACTATATCTACGTAGAAAAGCAAATTGTAAATTCTGTTGTCTTTATACTGACAGTTCTCTTTTCTCGCATGCAATTTCTTATATACATCTTAATCTAGTTTATAAAACAATAATCAGAACTTACCAAGACGTGGATTCCAATATACTTTGGCAAAATCAAATTTGAAAATTTCATTATTTTCTTTACATGTTACAATTGTATTCTGTTCACCCGCTAATATTTCAAAATCAAAATTTCTATATACGCTATCAATTTCGCGTAATTTATTCACCACAGTTTTTACATTTGAAAGTTTATCCAAAATAGCTTGAGCTAAATTAAATAGAATAAATAATAATAACAGACTGCATCATCATAAATTTTTTGTTTCCCTAAATCATACCAATAATATATTTGTATGGTAAAACAGGATCTTTTAGATTAAAATGTGCAATATGTCCAATTTGACTATAACCACTGCCCGTATTCACATTTTTTTCTAATATATCATCGGGTACTATAGCTCGAACAATTTCATCGGCAGTATAATTTTTATATGTAATATTAATTTGTTTATAATTGAATGATTGTTCAATTGGATTTTTATCAATTGACGATGGTAATAACTTTACAATATCTTCTTTAGTTTTTATTTTATCGGGATTAAATAATATTTGTTTATGTGTTTTTGATAGAGGTTCTAAATCTTGAATATATTTTATTTGACGAATATCTAATAAAACATTTTTCCAATCAATTTTTTTTATTTGTTCAATTGATACTGTTACACATGGTACTTGAATAATGGTTTGAAATTTTTCATGATCAATTACTTGTGCACCTTTAACATCTTTTGGTAATGGTAAATGCATTAATCGATAGAAATGAACAAATTGTGAACATGACAAATAATTCTTAAAAAAATATTTTATCAACATTAGAGAACATATCTGAAATGCGACTAAATCAAACGTTAAATCGAAAAAAAAAAAGAAAAATAAATATATAAAATGAAAAATATATTTTTATTTCTTTAGTTTATCAATTGAATATACAAACAGATAAAAAAATAAATACGAAAAATTATGATGTCTCCATTTTTTCAATTTTGACTGAAGTTGAGGCTGTCTTTTTGACTTGATCGTTCGTTGAAGAGTCAATTCCTTCTTTAACATAGAGTAACATATCAAACGCTTCTTTTAATGCTCTTAAACATGGATATTCACTAGTATAGCCACCAGCTCGTTCAGATGGTTTTTCTCGACGTACATTATTCAAATAACTAGAAAATCAGATATTTTAAATTTAAGATAATTTATTTCTAATCTAAAACAGTACCCTAATCGATCTAAATCTGAACTATCTGGTAATGTTGGCCCGTGAGGATCATCAATTGGCTTTACATATTCATACAATGGCTGAACTTCATCATTTTTCGGCTAAATATTTCAAAATGACAAATGATTATAGCTTTTGGTGCATAAATAAGGGCGAAAATGTTGAGCTTCACTGTATTTAAATTAAAGATGTTGAAGACTTGATTTTTTTTGATATTTGTTAAAAAAATAAATCATAACTATTTTTTTCGATTAATTTTTCATAGAAGATTTGTGATTTTCACCAACGGAAACTTAAAACTTTGATACGTTTTTTGTTCTAAAATGAACGCTCTAGATCTTCGAAAAACCAGGTTATTCCTCATAAAATTTAAACAAAAATATTTTTACCTTCTCATCAGTAGATAGCCCAGTATTCTCAAGAAAATGGGAGTCATCCGACCTGTTCATCTTTCATTTTTTTAGACAAGACACAGGAGTTCCACGGCCGATCTTTCTTACATACGAGAACCTTAAAAAAGACTAGAACAAAGTTTATCGGATATAGTTAAAAAAATTTTATCTTCGAGAAGAATTTGATAAATACTTCTAAGGATAGCGAAGATCTTAGTTCATTTCATGAAAAATTAAAAAATCAAAATTAAATAACTTTCATATTCTAATTTTAATGCATTAGTACACGGTTTGGCCAGGTAACTCTGCTGCGACAGTGTAATTCCGTCATAGTATTTTTGCATTTTTGTTTCTCTTATAATTTTCGAAGAACAACATGTTCAGAGTTCTGAGACATCCAAATTAAAGAAAAAAGTGTGTTGCACATTTTGAGATGTTTCCGCATTTTACACGATCTTTCGATAAAAATATAGACACTTACTTTATTCCGATAAGTTTTGAAAAGTATGTGTTTGCATTTTTATCATATTCTCTGAACGAAAGAATGTGTACAATGTGGAAACATCTCAAAATGTTCAGCACACTTTTCTCTTTAATTTGGATGTCTCAGAACTCTGGACATGTTGTTGTTCGAAAATTATAAGAGAAACGAAATGCAAAAAAACTGTGACGGAATTACACCCCGGTAGCAGATTTAGCTGGCCAAGCCGTACGTTACCTGATTTTTGAAGCATGAAAAAAATCCTCTCATATCTTCACAGTTTTTCAGAAAACGTTTTTAAAAACCATAAAATATTTTTCTTTGATTTTCTAAACTTGTTGTCTTACATTCATGTTAAATGAAGAAAATATTCTGTTAGAAAGTATCACATGATGCGCTAAACAAGAGTATCTTCTACTAAAATCTTTAGTTTTCTCAGAAATTCACTGGATTTTCAAGTCTTTCAAGTCTCAATTCATAAATGAAAAAAATCAATTTTTCCTTATTTTTTGTCGTTTTCCAAAAAAAATTCACTGCTACAATGTAAATATCAACATGAAGAAAAAAATAAAGTTTATTTAGAGTCGCGGAAAAGCATTTTGTCGTATTCAGCACACTCAATAACTCAGATTTTCTATTTTTGGCAAATAGGATATTTGATACTGATAGAAGTTTAGGAAAATTTTTCGAACAAAATGGCGAAAAAATGTCCATAGCAAAATAATATTAGTTTCAAAACTTTTGACAATACGTCTCGCCAAAAATAGAAAATCTTGTGAGTTACCGAGGATGCTGAATATGAAAAATCTTGCTAAAATCTTCATTTATTAATAAATATAACCTTTTACTTTTCACGATTTTATGTACTAGAAACTATATTCTATCTAATAAAAAAATATATCAAGTCACCAACATTTTCAATTTATAGACAATGGTAAATTTTAATATTTAGACCATTTTGATGTATACGTCAGAGAAAAGGCAACATTATCATACCAAATTTAATTGTATCGACTGAAGTTGTTCCCGTTTAGCTTCTAAACCCTGAATTCGTGTTTTATGACTTTCTATAACACGATGAACATTCCCATCTGACTGCATCTAAACATAATTATAAAAATATTCTGATGAATGAGAAGAAAATTAAACAAGTTTTTCGAAATAACTGTACACACAACGCTCTATCAGTGAAAAATGTCAAATAAATAGAATAACGAGTAAAGCTTCTCTACTTTTTCTTTCATACCAATGCTTCAATTAAATCTTCTTTAACTTTTTTCTTTGCTTCCATTTCTTCTTGTAATTCTTGTTCATGTACACGTTTTCTTAACTCATCTGTTTGTCGTTCTTGCTCAACAAGATATTCAATGTACATTTCATCTTTACTCTAAGAACAAAATAATAAAAATATATTTTATATCTTTTTTTCAACTTACTTACCAGTCGTCCACGATTTTTTGCAATTATGTCTTTATATACTTCTTTGTAATCTGCCATTTTTCGTTCTGTTTCTTCAACATCAATTTTATTAACAATATTAAAAACTAGAATATAAACAGAATAAAATTTAAAAATGACTATAGAATACTATTCAAAATCCAACTAAATCTTACTATATCCTTCAATCATTTCTAAATAATCATTATAAGCATCTAATGTTGGAAAATCAGTTTCTTTTTTATTAAAACTAAATAAGAACAATAAAAATAAACAAAAATAAGTTTAAAATCAATGGTCAAAATATCATACATTTTTAATATTCGTTTTCGAACATCAGTTTCTCTTTCAATATAGGGATCTTCAAATATTTGATAACGAAACGTATTTTTTTTCAAAAATGTATGACATTCATGACAATTGCCAACACCTTTAACAAACACAAAATTTACACATGTTTCACAACTAAAATAATAATAGACGTAACAACTAGATGAAAGACTAGAATTTAATCGCAATTACTTACAGTGAATGACCACATGTACTGACCATCAATTTCATTTTGGGATTTCTGTACTTGGTTGTTTGACATCGTGGACAGCTAAGATCCATTTCTTTTTTAAAAATGAAATTTGATCTAAAAGTAGATAAAATAAAAAAAACATCAAAAAATCTCGACATTTAGATTATAAAAGTTTTATCATTGCTACGTCGTTCGATAATTATTTATCGGTCATTAAAACATCAAATTGTGTGTTTTCATTTTTTTCTACTAGATGAATTTTAGATACAATATGCATAGATTTATCAATTTCTAATTAATCAAATTTTCAATAAAAATTGAAATTCAAAACAGAATGAATTGTCGATGTAGTGATTTTTGTATATGAAACATGATTTTATGGAATTTAAAACTTTGAAAAACGAATTTGTTTTTCAGTTGAAAAGTATCCAAGATACTCATTCGAAAACCATAATGTGTAACATCAGATAGTCGAGTTCCATACTCTATATCTCAATCGGAATATATTTAAAAAAAAAGTTGTATATTCAATCGGTCCACAGCACTTTCGTCACCATAACTTTCGTCATTCGGTAACGGTGAATTTTCGCCACATGACAAAAGTTCTGTTTTCCAGTGGCAAAAATTCATGCGGCATATAACGAAAGTTTAACTATGTTTACACAGTGGTTACGAAAGTTAACTCCTTTTGTGACGAAAGTGTCTGGTTTTTTAGACAGGTCAGCACTTTCGTCACACGTTGCATGAAACGGCTGCGATGAAATCAAGGCTTAGTGCAAAGTTCATTAGTCCAAAGTGATGTAGTGCAAACTGCAGTAATGCAAACTGGAGCAGTGTAAATTGGAGTAATAACTTGCTTTTTTCTTTACAAACATCGCATTTTCTTAGCGAAAAGCATAAAATCCTCTTGAAGTATTCTTCTAAAGGCAAGTATCAAAATCAAGTGTCTATTGCATTTGGGAGTAGTTCGTTCTGAGGTAGTCTACACTGCAGCAGTCCAAATTGGAGTATTCCAGTAGTTCTTTTTGGGTTGTGACGAAAGTTCGCGATGCGGTGTGACGAAAGTTGTAGATATGTTACAAAGTTGGTTACAAAAGTTCACCACTCTTGTGACCAAAGTGTGGGGTGGTGCTTCCCAAACATACTATACACTTTTGTCACGTATGACGAAAGCAGACCCGTCACAAGGATTTTTACCAAGGGCGGACCGATTCTTTTTTCCCTTTAGGGGTAGTATGGAATTATTTTTCTGATTGAGCGTAGAAGTGTTGTACAAAAACTTGCGTTTGTCTGCTCATACCACCTGGCAACTTTTTCTTTTCATACGATAAACGAGTAAAACAAAGTAAAACATTTCTACTGGAAATATTAAGACTGTTCCTTTGCTACGAGTTGTTACTGAGAAAAAAATGTTCAGCTGTAGGAAAAGAAATCTTTTTCTCTGTTTTTCTATCACCACGAAAAAATGCTTTTCGACGTCACCCATACGCAGTTTTATTTTGACTGCCATAATATTGTGAGCTGACTCTAGGACATCTTCGGGACAGAGTATGGAAAGTATAAAAACACCGGAAGTTTGACGTTATTCAGCGAGGAAAAAATCATTTCTTCAACAGTTCAGGGGGGAACTAGTCCCCTCGATCTTCCTCCCTGGCTACGGGCCTGGACGAAAGTTCTTTTTTCTATGTGACGAAAATGCTATCAGCCATTCGATCAGGATATAAAATACTAAAGTTAGCAATAAAAACGATTATCGTCAAAAATCAGACAGGTATTCCTTCATATTATTGAACATACTTATACTATGTTCAACTCAAAATCGAAAAATTTGTGGAAAAGAGGAATTTTATTCTCAGTATATCATACTCAAATGTTACATACCTGATTCGAACATTTTTTCTACAATTATTACAAGAAGTCAAAAATGATACGTTTCTTCTTTGTCTTTCTTATCCATCATCACTAGACCTAAAAACGGTCACTGTTCTTTTTAGTGTAAACGCTAAAACACGTTGACGTTCTTTGAACGTGAACTTTATTTTATGCCAGCGATGTTCATCTTGTGTCGAATGAAAATTATATTGAGGCTAACGTACGCATAGATTAATTTAGAAGAATTAGTTAGAAGAACGCATGTCAAGAAATAGAGAAAAAATGCTTTATATGGATTCAGATACCGTCATTCTCTCACAGAGTCTTACATTTACCTCAGACAATATGAACACTCCTTGGTATAAATAAAGTTCACATTCAAGGAATGCCAGCGAGAACTTTAATAGACTCAGTCTTTACAGATTTGAATGGTCAAAAACGTTTTGCACAAGTTTTATGTAACACAGTCTTATCATGCAACAATCTGAATGTTCTACAGTAACTTCACTGTATCAGTCGTTATACTGGCAAAAAAAAATGTAGTATTTAATCCAGCGAGATTTAGATTACATTTCTTTTAAAAAAGGTCCGTCTAATAAATACACACAAACAAATAAATATTTCAATTAAAAAAAAAGGAAAGGAAGAACAACACATTTGTCGAGAAAACAACGAAAGTAACAACTATCTGTTCTAGTTTAGAAGAAATAGAAAAATAGATATAACTAGATACATATAAGACGACGGTTTTTTATTTTATTTTTTTTTAAACATACTCATACACGTAAAGCACGAGAAAATACACAATCACAATATTTCATCACTGGATCAGAAATGGAAGAAAAAATATGTCAAATTTATCGATAAGAAACTAGGATAAAATAAAGCAATATCATTCTCTTTTGGAATTGAACTAAAAAAACTTTTTTAATTTTAATTGAAATGTATATTTATCACGATTTTGAACGTTTTTTTAACATAAAATTTTGATCGGGTATTAAATCATGATTGTTTACACGTTTATGAATTATATTTCGAATTTTTGTTTTATCTAGAGTATCTTGAATCGTTTTCTCGGACGATTGAATATTTCTAAAAGAAAACGAAAAATATAGAATATTAAACTAATAAAATATTTTATATTTATAAAAAAAAAGATTATCAAATTTTTTAGACATGCAACTTTATTTTAGAAGCACTTTTTTTGTTGTTGTTGTTTGTTTGGTGTAAAAGCACATGCAATTTCTAGCAAAGTCATTTTGTTTTCAAGCAAACACTGCAAACTACCTGACGTCTATAAGGAATAAATGACGAGCATGATAGAGGATTAGGAAAACTATCGGACATCATCATTATTGACGGTGGAACTGCTTGTGTTGTAATTATATCATCATTTGAATCTGACATGGTTGTAAAACGTCGTGATGATCGAATATATTGCTGAGAAGATGACGTCGATTGACTAAAGTGTGCGTAGAGGTATGGTAAAAACAAAACTTATCTAAGTCGAATTTTAGAGATAACATCTTATTCTTATATATATATAATTATTTTTTTGCTTCTTAGAATCTTTGAAAATTTTATTTTTTATGTACATACCTATTTTTAAGTAATTTTGCTTTTTCTTTTGTCCATGCATCTTTAAAATCATTACAAAATCCATACCATAGTTTAAAAAATTCTTTTGGATCCATTTCATCATTATTTGTTGATGGTGTAGAAGAAGAAGGCGAAATTGTCGATGATGTTGTTACTGCTTTAATACAAAATTTTTTACATGTTTCATGAAATTGAGATTTCGCTTTTTTAAATTGTTTATTTGTTTCACTATGTTCTTGTTGTGCTTTGGTTAAAAATGTTGTTACATGTTGACAAAATCGATCATCATCATCATTTTGTTTAGGATTTTTATCTAATTCATCTTTAACTATATCAACACGTCGTTGACATTCATTTATTTTTGTACGTAAACTTTCAATACATCGTTCAATTTCATCAAAATTAACATTTGATGCAGTTAAAAGATCGGATGGTTCTGGTACTGGTAATTGAAATTTTGTAATATTTGTTGTATCTGTTTTAGTTAATAATATAGGAGATAATTGAAGTATAGGTCTTGATGAAAGAGTGGCTAAACATTCGTTTGAACTATTAACCGAATCTGTAAAACAAAAAATCAGAAGGAATAAAAAAAATTTCTAAACTTAAAATACATACCATTTCCTGTATTTGTAAATGCATTTGGTTTTTTCATTTGAAATTGTTTAATATATTGTTCTGCTAGATAATTTAATAATGTTGAACAATTATCTTTTGTTTTAACATCTTTTAGTGTTGGTAAAATATTTAAACCAAAACCATCGGCACAACCACGTGAATTATTTTTTGCATTTAAAAAATTTCCAATAGCCAATATGAGACCCAATAATTGTTTTAATGATGTTGAATGTATTAATTCATCACATGCTGTTAACAATGTATTTAATTGTGCATCAATTGAACTCAATGTTTCATTAAATGATATTTCAAATACAAGACAATGTAAACGATCAGACATACAAGAAATTTTTAATAGACCCGTTAAAAACTGTTCAGGTTTATCTAATGCTTGATTATCATTTATATAAGGTTCTAATAATTGAATTTCATCATCGGTTGGCTGATAATTATATACACCCGTTAATGTTTCAATATTCATACATGATGTATCACATTTTAATAAATAGTCTTTTATTGTTGTTACATCTAAATGTCGAGATGAAATAAATATACCAATTGCACGAGAACGTTTTTCATCTAACAATTTGACGGTTTCTTTTCCATTAGAAGATTTTGTTGATGGTGTTGTGGAATGTTGATCAGTAATCTTTTTTGATGAGATAATAACAGTTTTTTCAAACATTTTTGCTAATGAATCTTCATCAAATGTTGCTTCTTCAATATTTAACCATATAGCATCAGAATGATTTACATTTAAGACAATTTTATTCCAATATAATGGTTTAACATCTTTTTTTGGATCATAAGTTCGACGATTTGGTTTTTTAAATGGTAAAATAGGTTTAGCAAGAGAATTTGGGAAGAAGGGTGGCGGTGAAGGAATACCCATCATCATCGGTGGTGCAGGAGGAATAGGAGAAGAAAAATTTGGTAGTGATGGGGGTGATGGTATCGATGAAGAAAAAAAGGTTGGTGACGTAGAAGAAGACGGAATGCATGGAACAAATGATGGCACTGATGGACAAATTGGTTGTTCACTAAAAATAAAGATATTCATAATTCAATTTCTCAGAAGAAAAATAATACTGTTGAGAGAGTAAAGTACAACGGATAATTGTAGTATGGAAACAAAGTAGCAGATAATGATTGATAATAACACGTCTTATAATGGTAAACTTCTTAAAGTGACTGTAACTTAGATTATTCAGAAAAAAATTTCTGAGAAATAAATTTTCATCTATTCAATTTTTTGCTGTTTCTTACCAAGATTGTATACGTTCAATAATATTCTGTTCTTCTCTATCCATTGTTTTAACAGTATTTTGTTTTCCTACTTCGATGGTAATATCAGATATGATAGAGTTTATTTCATCGTGAGTAACCAATGAAAGACATGATTGAGCTTGTTTAATCGTCTCTTCAATTAAATCTAATAAACTAGTCATTACATTGTGAACATCATCATTATTTATGACATAAGACTTTTGACTGTCTGATTTTGTTTTTGATTGTTGTCGTTTTAGTCCATTTGTTGTTGTTGTTGTCATTGTTGTAGTCGGTTTTTTACTGCGATTAGATATAATTTTATGTGACGCTATTGATTTTGTTAGTTCAGGTGTTTTATTTTCACCATTTTCTACTCTGTCAGTTGTAGAAATAGACATAGTAGGATGTTTTTCCATCGTAATTGAATACGGTAATGTATTACTACGACATTTTAAAACGTTCGTATTCGAATGAACACTATCACGAGTTTGTGGAGTATTTAAAGTACAAAGACATTGACGATCGTTGTCATTATCGTTATCGTAAGTCGTTGATGTAGGTGCTGTGACTAACATTGTGAATAACATAGATAATTCATCTTGTTCTAAATAACGCTTACTTCTCGATAAATAATAATCCAATGATTTTCCACGTGTAAGTAATGAATGGAATTGTTGACGTGAAACTAGAGATCGTTCTTCTTTCTGTTGTTGAACAGTAACTAACACTGGTAATTGTTCGATTGTTGATAATGATTTTTGACTAGGATTTAAACAGCGTTCTTGGTGTTGAAAATAAATATTATTTGGTAATGAATTTGAACGTGATGTTTTCTTTACAATTATTCCTCCATTATTCATGGTTGTCAATAACAAATTATTTCGAATCATTAAAGTTTTACCATCGTCAAATTTAGTTTCTGTCGACTGATGATTGCGACGATATGGAAAAGATTTTAACTGAAAATTATACAAATAAAGAAATATAATAGATAACCATCAGCTTTATAAACAGAAAATAGAAGAAAAGATGTATCTGTCATGTTTCAACTTCTTAGAGCCTTACCTCTGTGAATGTCGAAAATGAAAAATTAGTCCAACTACAGCAATTTCTCATACAATTGAATAGAGTAAAATAAATTAGTAACATACTCGAACAGAAATAATAAAAAAACAGATTGAGTCATTTTAGGTATTTCCTTTTCATAAGTATTTTTAAACTTCAAGACCTCTTAGTGGTATAAAAATAATAAAGTATCATCATTTACCTTCGTTTTTAGATCTAAGTTATTTAATAATAATAATCGTATATTCGAATCAATATTTCTTGTTTATTGTATAATGACGTAATGAAATAAACTTGTTCCAGTATCAAAACTGTAATCACGCTGAAAAAAAACAAAAGGTAAAATAATAATTATATAATGCAATTGAATAAATGAAAATCATGATACACATACACTTAATATATCATAAATAGTCGTTAGTAATGAATTTTTTTGATGACACTGACAAGGATTGTATCAGCTAAATAAAGAAAAGAAAATAAACAAAACATTTCGTTAATTTTACTAACATATGTTAGAAAAGCGTCAACAAAATAATAGGTGAAAGAACTTTTAAGAGGTAACACACATATACAACTAGAGAAGAAGCAACCTATATCAAACATAACAAAAATTCATGCTTTATAATAATCAAGTAAAGAATTAACAAGCATGATTAATAAATTGAATTATACTGCAAATAAAAGCTTTTTATTGTTTATACCTGTCTTTGATAAGGACTAAAACTGAATTGGACAAAAAACACACAATATGTATACACAAACAATCAATAGACTACTTCCTCATTGTACAATGAGAGCTTACCTTCAATTGTTATTGTCTTTTGATCAATATATTTTTGTTCATTACTACTATGTGTTGTTCAACTGTACAAGTTTTGTACCTAAATAGAAAATTATCAAATGTGTATTGAAAAAAAGAAAAACACTATTTGTACTATTATTTATTATTGTACACAAATCAATCTATTTGTTTGTCTATTTATATTCTTAGTCATTAACGAAGAAATTAGATCAATGATGAAAACTCTATCATTCATAAAGAACCCCTTCTGCGAACAGAAGATTTTAGTTTTCACTTTAGTAATTTTCTCATTCATTCATTCATTTATTTATTGAGGCGTAAACTTGAAATCTACTTTTAGAGTACAATCTTAATAACTAAAATCCGTATCATGATCTCTCAATTTGAATTCTTATTATGTCGACACATATTATGAGGTTTTTTTCTTGTTTGGTCATCTTTTTTTTGGAAAAATGTGAGCAGTATGATCTCGAGAACTACACCATGTAGAGAAAAGTCTGAATACGGGAGGTGGTTCTCCGGATACTCAAGATGGATCAATGAGTGCTCTTTTTTAAAAGAAAAAAGGTCTCGGATCGGCGTCACAGGGTCCGAAAGTGGAAAAAATCTGCCTTTTGGACTTAGATCATAAGTTCATTAGTAACTGGTTATCCGGCGCCATCAGAAGAAAAAACATCTCTCTCTCTTTCCTTTTTTTCTGTTGATATTGAATGGATCATCGTGACTCCTAGTCTTCTAAGAGAAACTAACATCGAAAACCTGCTCGCTGTGAGACCGCTTTTGGCAGCTGCCAACAGAGATAGAGTCTGTCGACGTCGCAGCTTATGCACAGTATAATTGTAATCTAGTATTGCATTCTTGGTAGAAATATTGACAAATAAAAACTGAAAATAGTTAAGCTCATATTTTCAAGACTATTGGGACATATCGTTGTCATCTTTTACATAAAATTCAGTTTTTCATTCGCTATAATTAAAAACTCGTTGAGAACTTCATTTCGTTTAAGCTGAAAATTTTGCTGAAGAAATCTAAGAACATTTCTGAGCTATACTTTGTGGATTTCTATTTATTATTTTTTCCGAGTAGTTTTTAGCAGAATTTTCAATATTTTCATTCTTGCACGTTTAAAGAATTCCATGAAACACATATCTCAGAAATGTTTCATTGGTCTCATTTTACAGTTCACATCTGACTTTCAAAATATATTCTTTCCCAAATATCTAACACAATTTTCAAAATTTTATGAAAAATGAAGGTTCACCGTTAAAAACGATCTTGAGAAGATATAGTTCGCTCGATTTATGTACCTTTAATTATTTGTTTCGAAAATGAAAAATAACAAATATTAATCGAGCATCGCATCATTATAAAAAAAAGTCAACTTTACTGTGTATCCAACAATTACAACCAGATTTTCAACTAATAGAAAGAAGAAAAGAAAAAAAAAATTTTCTGATGCTTTTTCCTTCATCTCAGGACATTTTATCATGTTAAAATTAAAAATGTTCACGATTATCATAATTGTTTCAATGCAACCAGAATGTAAAAATGCTTTTGATTATTCAATGAAACAACAATTAACAAAAAAAGATGATGAAGACGTTGAAAACAAGAAGAATAGTTTAAATAACAATAATATCAACAGACATGACAATAGAACGAGCATTTATCTACCAATGATGAATGAACAAAATTATTTTCATTTCACAAAAGCTTATATATCAACACATCGTTTAATATTTGCTAAATTTTTATTGTTAATTATTCTCGGAAGTTTCTTTTGGATATGTTCATGTATTCTTATTATTCGACAAGTATATCGCGATAAAATTACCCAGCAAGAAAGACAAATACGGACAATTCTAACACACAGACAAGATCAAGAGAAAAATTTATTTGATCATTCGAGAATCAATATCAATACAATATCAATTAGAATATAATGAAATATGTGATTGTTTACAAACAATTATATTTAACACAATTTTGTTTGTAAAAAGATAAAGAACTTTTTCACAATTTTGTTTAGTAAAGAGGGTGATTAGACTCTAGAAATTCAAATTTTAACACTCTAATTAGAGATGGGCGAGTCACCACTTTTTCGAGTCCGAGTCAGTAGCCTTCGAGTAGAGGTTCGAGCTGCATCAAAAAATTGACTTGAGTCATTTTCTAGAGGAAACCTTCGTTCTGATTCATTTTTCCAAGAACAGATCTTCAATCCTCTCATGTGACGCGATGTTCTACTTAGAATATCCTCAAATCTCTCTGATTCCAATAAGTATCAAAATAAGCATTTCTTAGTTAAGTGTACAGTAGTGTGACTATGTAGACTATAAAATTTCAATGACATAGTTACAAGTTCGAAGTCACTTTTCACTATGTAAATTTCTCTGGAATCAAGCATAATTTCCGTACTAGAGAATTATGCAGCGTCTCTATTTGTAGATCAAACCACTGCTCTTTAACACAAAAGGAAATCCGAAAAATCTTTAATTCTCTGTCATTTACTGGTTCTGGACCTGTTTTTATTGCAAATATCATAAAAACTGTACGATTATGTGACTTAAAATGTGTTACTTACACTCAGTTTTTCATGTTCGTTTCAATACTACTATTGAAAAATGTTTAAATCCATTTAGAGAAAAAAAGTTGAATGGTCTTATAATTTTCGTTACTAATCATCAACTGCAGCTCTGGTCAGAAGGCTAGTTTGACACAGAGTTCTTTTGTCCGATTACTTGAGCTCCCATACACACTCACTAATAACGTACTAGCTTTTCGGAAAGCCATGAGGACTAGCTGGAGAAGTTTATTATACGTCACAACGTAGTGAGTATCTCCCAAGACATAGGTAAATTGTCCAAGGTTATTACATGATTTTGCAGGCGTCCAGGTTCGAACACGATATCTTTGAAGTACGTGACGAACAACATAACCATCAAGTCATGCTGATGACTAGTAATGAAATGGATGACCATTTCAGAAGCTTGTCAACTGTAGGGAAGATATTGGGCTAATGAAACTGCCATTTGGCAGCACTCTATATCATAACGATAGCCACAAAGCGGGGTATTGGTTCTGTTCTTCTTTCTCATAATTTTTCACATATTAGTATAATACACTCTTGTTCGTCTTTTATCGATTTTAGTTTTCAGCTTACTCGTATGGGAAAATGTTTGATATTTTATATTTTTTTAAAGTATTTTTTATTTTATTTGAATCTTGGGTAATGTGTCTGAGAAAAGTCTTTGAAAAATAATAAGATATATATCAAAAGAACAGATTAAACATCTGTAAAATTCAAAACTGAAGTGATTACTGATTAATTGTAGGCTAATATTTTAAAAAAGAAAACTTGCATAAGCCGAATTAAGAAGAAATATTTGAAAAATAATTTAATAAAAAAAACAAAGAGTTTACTACATACCTTATATTTTTTAAACCTAGACTATTTTGCACCACAACTGGGTGTTAAACGTTGTACGATTACTTTATGGTTATATTAATTATAATTTTTTTTTTCTCTCACTCTCATTAAACTAGTATAGCATAACTCTTTTGTTTACGATTATCCTTCGATGTTCATCAGAACTATCGCGAAACATCATCATGGAAGGAAGAAGGTACTCACTGTTTCTCCCTATGCTCTTTTTCATTTTTTATCATTCTCTTCTTTTTCGTCACATTTTTTTATTTTCGACTATTGTATACCCAAAGCAACGATATCATATAAATTAATTGAACTGGACATATTTGATAACGCTCTTTTTTTTTTTTCTATACGATGATAATGATGACGATCAAGACATGTTCAATGTCAAAGGTTATTATAGACTTGGAGTGTATTTTAATTGACAAAAAAAAAAAAGAAGAAAAAAAAAATGTTCAAGGTTATCACATGATTCAAGGTACAAACAGCTCATAAAAATTCGCTTAGCGACTTTTTCAATTAATTTTCAAAGACTAAGATGGTCTACTGATAAAGTTAAATAAGGAAAACATATTTATGAGTAGAACGAATTTGATATTAAGTGTTAAGAATAACGTGTGCTTGTCTTTGGATGAAATACTATCCTTATGATATAGAGATTTCAAACAGACAAGAAAGAGAGAGAGTAAACTGTCTTATTCGTTGAAAATGTGTAAAACTTTGACAATAAATTGATGAGATACAAGAGTGATAATCGAACCACGAATATTAAATTAATTCGATAGTCAACAGTTACAGTTTTACTTGATACACATGTTTATAATAATGATCCAGTTATATCAATAATATTTAGAACAATATTTTTAAATTTTTATTCATTTGATATCCTTGAACTGTTAACAGACTTTTTAGTCGATAATGTGTCCGTAATTAGATGTCCTTTTATGACATTAATTGATTGATCCAGTTCTAAAAATAGGGACCATTGAAATAATTGTTAACATCTCGAATACGATGATTTTAGAATATCATCACTATTAAAGAGGAAAAAAAAAGAAAACTATCTATTTCTATTGCAATAGAAATAAATAGATAAATGATCAAATCAAATCAAAATGAACACAACGATACATCGCATAAAAATAATTTTTTCTTCACCTATTTGATATCTAATTCAATTCAATAGCAAGAAAAATGTGTTTGTCAAATAATTTATGTTATTCACACATCACATATCCATATTATGCATCTAATTATGTATATATCATTGACCGTTAAACATTGTTCTTATTTTCTACACAAACTGCTGACTTTTTAACACCTTTTTTTTTCTTTAGCAAACCACACAACACAATAGATAGTTAATAGAACAATATATATTGATTACCTTCAAATGTTCGATCGATAAGGACGCGATTTTACCATTGAAACTCACAAAACGTTAACAAAAGAATAGACATGTAGGATACATATACTCATTTTTAGACTTCGAGAGTACGACGACGATTTTACGGCAGAAATTAAAACAGGTTTTCAGATAAAATTTCTTGATCTCACTATCATAGATATTATGTACGTGTTCAATAGAAAAACCTAACATTCTATGATACAAAGATAATTGACCTCTAGTACAGTACCTAGAAGAGTTTTATGTCATTTTCTAATAATAATAATAATAGATTAGAAAATAAAGGTGAATTGTGGTGATGATTTAAATAAGCAAACAATATTTGTATTTCTAATACGAATATTGTTCTTTTTCTTTGCTCTTCATAAAATCGTAAATACATTTTTAAAAATATCTTGAATCTTCACCTTAACTATGATAACTTAAGTAAGAAAGAATTTTGAATTAAACCAATAGTCCATTGAGCTTTGAACTAGTAATAACTTAGAAAAAAAAAAAAAAACTAAACACGATGATATATCTCCATCATCTTCCTATCGTACGTTTATCTCATAATTTCACACCTTTTCCTCTATTTCTATTATATAAAGGTGATATATTAACATGAATCAAAACAAGACAATCATTTTTCTTTTTTTCATGTTATTTCACACGTCTTTTTTTTTATCTGTTCAAAGAAATTCATCTATGTCTAAACATATTGATTTGCTTCATTTTTTATTTTTGACTCATATTATTCACATTGTGTCTTTTTCTTTTCTCTCATTTTCATTTATATACCTTGAATACAAATAGAAATATAAACATGATATCATTGATCATCATAATGTAATATAATGAAATGAATATTGAGGTCCTCCATGATGGGATAAGTTTTATTCTCATGATATTATTATTATATGCTATTCGTCGACTATTATACAAAAAAGAAAAAAAAAATCAATAGTGGAACCAATTTTTTAATTAATATCGATCTTTTAAAAAGAAAACTTCATTATCGATTGCTATCAAAAATGTTTTGCCTTCTCACTTTAATATGCTATACACCATACATATATACATAGATACTCATAACTAACAAAAGAGTCAGATAGCCTATTTCATAATGATTTTTAGAAGTGTACAAGATGAAACCTTCGAAAATAGTTATGAAAATGAAAACATGATAGTGAAGGTATATCGTATCGGTATATAAACGATGCTAAGATACCACGCATACAAGATCTCATTTAGTAAATGTAAACTGAATTAATGAACAACGATCTTATTTAGGGTCTTTGAATTTTTTCACTTTTAAAAATGTGATTGTGGTGACATAAAAAAAATTGTTTACAGTAAAATTTTCTGTAAGAATTTTCCACATAGATGTTTATATAGGAGTATGAAAAAAAATATTGAATGCAGAAAATAAGTTACCATAGAAGTACATTCTAGTTTTGTTTTTCCAAGACTTTTTATAAACTTGTCGCTAGAATTATTAGCGCTCGCTTCTAATCATAAAACAATCTGGATTTCTCGAATCCAATAAATGAATTAAAATAATATTTATGTTCAAATGATGCAGTAGATAAATAAATGAAATATAAGTTTCATAACTTACATTAAATATTTGTTGATTATCATCTTTTATACTCCTACCATACCTACCATCTACTTTTAAAACATCATGGTACAACACGATGGTTATAATCGAAGAGGTTAATTTTTTTAGACTCTATTAACAAAAGATAGATCTTCACTACTAATTTAGTATCTTAAAGACAATATTCAAGAATTCGGTTGAATTTAATATATGATGTTTTCTCAGAACCACTAATATTTCTCGTTCGATAGATCTTTTCCTTAGCGTATGAGAAAAGTATTATTCTGAATAAACAAGTGAATAATTCGAGAAAAAGAAAGAAAATATATTCGCATATTATCGTTTTTTTTTATTAAATAAATATGTGAATCATGTTTTATTTTACCAGAAAATTTGGCATACTTCTTATATTGTAAGCAAGGATATATAAACAAAGGATATTGTTATGCTCATTACGCATTTGACGATGACAACGGTAAAAGTTATATAAAGCGAAGGCATCGTCATCATTAAAAGATACCACTGTAGTTTTTTATTTTTACGTCAAATTCTTTTTTTAAATACATCAACAATATTTACATGTTTTCGTTCTTCATATATATATCATTACTGTTGGCTAAATATCAATTCAATTTTGCATTGGCGTTATTATCGTTATCTGAATCAGACATTGTATTTATCGATGAAATACATGATGGTGCCATAACTTTTCAAGCACATGAAAAATGATCAATAAATACACTTTTAAAATCAGTTCAACAGTAGCTTTGCATTCAATATCAACTATGAAGATAATCTCTGATGAGAAGATTTATTTTTATACACTTGTAACCTATCGATATGAAGATTCGATGAACCCATAATAATTTACATGAACGACCGCAGTGATGGTGTATCTCAGATCAGAGTTCAGTCCAACAGTACTTTGTCAGACAAGGAATAGAAAGATGTAGTCGGATCTGTGACGCGACATGGCTAGAATATGTTTACATGTAAAAGTATTTTTATACTGAATTGAAACTAAGGCAGAGTTTCCATTAAAACTGTCATAACAATTGCTAGATAAAACTATGTCATTAACTAGATACAAACGCTTGTTTTCGACACTTGAGCACAAGAAATCGGCGTAAAATAAGCTATAATTTAGAAATTATGTGAATAAGAAAAGTGTGAGCTAGGAGAGTCTGAGATAATAACGCATGATCAACAACAGACAATAACTTGAGGAGCATTAATGCTCGACTGTATTACTGACAAAAAGTACTAAACTTCTGGTAAGAAGTGATCAGCCATTCCAATGCCCGACTTCTAGAAGATAGGAGGGCAAGTACGCCAGTTTTTTAATTTTCAATATGTTCACATTCTATGTGATTAGATGTTCTTAGAATATCGTTATTAATATTATTGACCACCTGACTTGCCTTAAAGCGATAAGAAAATTTTCGGCTGTCTCATGTTCTCCTCAGCTAAAACTTCATTTGCCTTTTTTCAAAAGTTCGAGGATGATGTAGTCAACTTCTGAGAACAGCTGTCTTTTAAAATTTGATAAAAGTTCTTTGATTACCAAACAGAACTTTTTCCTACTACTCATCCAAACATATCCCTGAGTGGTAGTTGATCGGACACTGAGTTTTATGTTTAAAATATGGTCTGAATATGTATATAAAAATGAAATGGAGCCGTTTCTCGCGTAAGAAGATTGCAAGTCCCATTTTGATGGAAGTGGCTTAGTCCTATTTGTATCGACTACTGTTTCGCATTGGTGTCTTTGAATCTAGATAGCTACAGTTTGAGAAGGTTTAGAAAACGATGTTAAAACTTTGAGAAACAAGATGGAATGAAACAAAAAAAAAATACTGAGTTTTATTCACGATAAATTGTTTTCTCAAAATAAATAGGATGTTCTAGATCAGCATGCAAAAGTGAGTTGGATGATGGGTTGTTACTTAAGTATTAAATTATGTGGATATTTAGCAGAACGATTAGTATTATAAAATTGTATAACTCTGTCAAAACTTGTTTGTTACTTTCAGAAACGTTCTCACATAGACAATTCTAAGAACTTTGCAAACTGGATCGATCAGAATCTGTTTAGTGAAAAGTTCTTGATGGGTCTTTGGAGATTCGAATTTGTACTACCATCCAGAAAGGATCGAAGTGCAAAATTGGGTATTCACCGAAAACGGATCAGATTTATAATCAACTTCAAAAATTATTCCTGAAAATCTATGTTTAATTCAACAAAAACTTTTGATCTCTCACAAAATTTTCCTTGTAAGACAAATCAGATAGTCAACAATATTAATAACGACATTTTAAGAACATCTAATCGCATAGAATGTGAACATACTAGAGGTAAAAAGCTGATGTACCTGCCCTTCTTTGTTTTCACAACACTCAGTTGGAATAAAAGTATAATTTTTCGTTAGAAAATTAATAGTTTTATTTTTATGACAATTTTTCTAGATCAAAAGTCTTGAAAATAAACATTGTTTAGTTATTTAAATAAATACTAAAAAATATATCTAACAAAGTTTCTTTTTGGTAAAGAAAGAGAAGAAATGTTGAAGCCCTGTCAATTATATCAACGATCATCGTAACAGTTCTTTGTATTAGAGCTCACTATATATTCTACCAAATTCATATAGATTTTGTTTATAACAGAAAGCAACTGATGTGATGGAGGCAAAAACGATTAATTTACTAGAGCTAGCAGAGTGAAAAATGTTCTACCTTCTGAAGGCCAAAATCGGTATAAATATTAAAAAACCAATATTTCCCTTGGGACACATCTGTTTGACAACGCAACACTTCTAAAATAAAGAATTTTTTTCTTTCTTCCAACACGTTTCTGTTAGTTCCTCTCCTGTCAAAAAATATCTTCTAAGTGGTTTTTATGAACTGCATAAAATACAAAAGTCTGATACGATTTGTAGCTTGTTGATTTATACTGAAAATGTCGTTTGTATAGGTTTTTTATCCATATACTCTTTCGGCTTACTCGAAATTAAAAAAATAAAAACTTTCTAGTTCCTGATCGGATCATCCGCCATTTTTCCTGATTGCAGGAATGTTAATGTGCATTCACTTTCATGCTAGAAAACACCATAACGGCGAAATTTATAATATAGAATATTCTTATTCTGCAAATTCAAACAAAAACTCTAAATGTACACCAAAGTATGTTTACAATTCAGTAAGCATACAGTATTGATACACCTTTGGTTCTGATAAAGTAGCAATAAAAACTATGCTTTGAGGCCAGATTTGAAAAACACAGAAATGCCATTCATTCTACTTATATTGTTCTCATTCACTGGCACATTCACAGAGCAAACAGATGGATACAAAAAGATTTTTCCTACATACCGCTCTTCGATCCAATAATTCATGATATTTCATGCTTCTCTCATTAATATTCAACGACTTGTTTTTTTCCAATGCGGTCCCTTCTTATTGAACATGATTCAACTTAATCCTCTGACAGCCGGAACTGACTGAGTTTTCGATTTTTTCGTTGAATTTAAATCATTGTTTTGATTAGAATTCAGCGATATCTGAAAAGAAAACATTTATGCTATTTAGATCACTATAACTTTTTCTGTAGACTGACGTTACATAAGAAAATTTTCTCGCCCTGATCGAAATCCTAAACGTGAAGTCTAATAAAACATACCCGTAATTTTCAAGTTCATCTACAATTTGCAGACGAAATCTTCTTTTTTGTATTAAGCCAAATTTTTCCATGATCAACTGATAGTTTCCTTATCCGGATAAGTTGCAAAAAAATATTTAGCTGTTTCTTCAAAAATAAACGCTTGATACGATTAAATCCGCCTGAAATCACAAACAGATTATAAAATAATTAAAGAGAGCAGTAGTACGCTTTTTTTCCGAAAAATATTTGATGTGGGAAACCATAATTGAAATCCTTTACTTTAGCTATAGTACCTGGATTTCTTAGTTAAATATTGTCTAGTGATAGCTGCAAAATACAATTATTAATTTTCTGACTACGTACCGTTAACTATTGATTTTCAAATGAACAACCATGAGCAAGTTCTTTAATGATACTTCGATAGCCAGTTTTCATGTAATTCTCTTCTATTCTCATCAAATAATTTGAGGATTAATCTATTTATTATTAAATTTTCAGCAAATGATTTCGTGTATAGAGCAGCTCTAACGTAATCAATATTATTTGCCATTAATAATTCCTTGACTTCATCCATAATCTGAAAAAAAAATTCGCTCTCGCAGCTGCCAGTCTTTACATTTTAAGTAACCGCTCTCCCTTTATATTTTTATCTGTAAACTGTGCTTAGAAAGACACACATCACTTTTGCTGTGGAATGTTACTGCATACGTTTAAACCGTAATTTTTCGTGACACAGTTCCAAATATTTCATCGTTGTTTCCTTTTAGCTCCAAATAGTAACTCCAAGAAGCCAGGATCAATTCGAATTGATGTAGACAGTCTCTCCTTGAAGCTAAATAGTATATGGACTGTCGAATAATTATTTGCTGTATAAGGGAATTTCTTCGATGAAATCCTTGGATGAAAGTTTCAGATTTAAACAAGGACTAGATGAGATTTCATTTCCTGTTTTCGTTTTTATCAGCCCTGCTACAAGTATCGAGATATTCAACATTCTACACTATAGACAGCGCCACTTTTGTGAATATCTCGGTACTTGTTGCAGGGCTGATAAAAACGAAAACAGGAAATGAAATCTCATCTAGTCGTTGTTTAAATCCAAGTCCAACCTGACGCCAAAATAATGATTTTTCCGTTAGATCGGATGACTCATCTGCGATTGAATAAACAAAACAAAAACCGACGCTTAAACCGTCAAGTCGTGCAACCTCTCATCGAATATTTTAAAATGAATTATTCTTTCTTTTATGCTTAATGTTTTATCATTAACTTCACAAGAGCAAAGATTGGAACTAAAATTTGATTTTTCAATTAAAATGGATAGAAAGTTAGCAGTAGATGTAATGTGTTGCATACTGCCCCAAGGAAGATGGTTAATCACAAACTAAATATTAACTTAGCTTTTTTTGAAATGTTCAAAGAAATCAGTTGCAAAACAGAGGAATCTATCACCTTAATCGTCAAGTAGAGATGATCGTTTTGCGCAAGGTGCCAGACAGAATAGCAATCTGTCGAATCGCTGATCCTTAGAGTACACATGTCAAAGAAGAACCTGAGGAATGTCACAAGGTAAAATGTGAGGAAATCGCTGATTCTCTTATAAGTGTGTCTTTTCAAACTCAAACCCTGCCCACTGGCTATTTCATTCCCCAATACAAAATCATACAGGTTCGAAACGTTCCAACCAACCTGACATTTTTGTAACCGAACGGTTAAAACGTCATGTTGACCATATCACCGATAAAAAAAAAATTAAACTTTGTTTAGAGTTAAAGAAAAGTGCTTTATCGTATTCAACACACTTGATCAGAGCCGCAAATAGGAGCCGAACACTAGGGTGGGTGTAAACCAAAATTTCTCTGAGGTAGTGTGAAATTGATAAAAAAAAATTGTGAGGAGTAATGGATAAAATAACAACAGCTTTTTCAGTTATTCGGGGGATGCGTACCCTCTCGTTATTTGCGCCTCTGCGCTTGATAACCTGGAAATTTTATATTTTTAGCGAAGGATACCGCCAAAAAGTTAAGAAAAATTTTCAAAAAAATTGACGCAGAATTTTTTGGCGGTAGTCCTTGCTAAAAATAGAAAATTTTCCAGGTTATCAAGTGTGCTGAATACGAAAAAGCACTTTTCTGTAACTCTAAATCAACTTTAATTTTTTGATATGCTGGCGTTTTAACCGTCAGGTTGGGAAAAGTATCAAGTTGGAACGGATAAAACGTCGAGCTTAAAAAAGCGTCAGATTTTGACGTTTAAACCGTCAGGTTAGCACGGTGTAAACGTGCGATTTTTTTACATTGTGTTCGTGTGTCTGTACATAGGGATAAAAAGTACTGGTTTATATGCAAGACCAATGAAAAGATAAAGTGCTCTCTTCATTGAAATCACTATATATATTATCTATAGCTCCAGAACCAAAGGCAACTCATGCTCATATAAAACTAAAATGACTAATACAGCATTGTAGTATTTTTAATAGAACTATATCCTAAACGTAGTTTAGAAAAAATCTGCTTCGTAGATGGCGCTAACAGGTGACAGCAAGTCGAAAGTAATACTATTTTTCCATCTAATAGAGGTATGATTCACTTGTCATTGGATACACAGTGTCACTAGAAACAACTTTGATTTTAATTTTTTGCTCAACTGTAATAGCCAGAACAAATCCGAACCCTAGTCGAGACTCCCGGCAAAACTCCCACGGGACTCCTGTCATGGGGTCCTGCGGGATCCGGGAGGATCCTGTAGGAGTCAGGTGGGACTTTCAAGGGATTTCTCAGGACTCCTGAAGACTCCCGTGGGACTTCTGTTGAGGTTTCGAGTCCTGCGGGAGTCCAACGAAAGTCCTCAGAATACTCAAAGCCCCACGGGAGTCTTCAGGAGTCCTGAGAAATCCCTTGAAAGTCCCACCTGACTCCTACAGGATCCTCCAGGATCCCGCAGGACCCCGTGACAGG
>CAJNOQ010001750.1:0-28880 GCA_905250885.1 Didymodactylos carnosus | reverse complement strand
TAAGTTTCATTTACGAAGTAAATAAATCGTTTCGCTCAAAATAAAGTATTCCTACAGACAACTATCTCCTTACTCATACCTAACTATGTGTTTGAGAGAAATTAAATAATCTGTCTGTCAGGTCGATATTCGCGTTCTTCCTTCTGTGTAAAGATGAATTCTGATACTGAGTTGCATTCTATTAAGAAAACAAGTCGCCAGATGTAAGTGACTTTTTGAGATGTGAGGATGTTTCTCCTCGTTAGGTTGCTATAGTTCACCGACTTTTTATTATGACAAAGCAAACATCAATTAAGACGGCCAGTGAATTTTGTGTAGACAATACTATTATGAGGTGAATACTATACTGTGTCCGAATGATATCTCGTTCTCACTTCAGAGAAAAATACGTATTTCCTGATAAAAAACGCGTTTTGAGCGAATTAAAAAAGCGTGTTTCAACGGGTTTTTCCAAGTATATTTTCTATCAGGAAAACGTGTTTTTTTCAATGAGTTTTCATGACCAAAATCGCGTTGCAAAACAAGCCCGCGCGTTTAAACACAAAAACAACGTTTTTTTAAAATGAAGTTTGCGTTTCGACACAGTTTTTCGCTGGAAATGTTTTCGTGGGATTTATGTACGTTCTTTCAGCGTTAGATGATCAGGATGAAAAAGATAATCAGAGCTTTCGAAAAACCTACTAGTGCTCTTTTCAGTGCATTGTTCAGCAATGACTAAATACAATATTTCTGGTTAGACAAATAGTACATCAAAAACTCTTTCGCTGGCCATTTTTTCACTAAATACTTTACATAATGATCAATATTTTGCTTCACCGCATATGTCATCCTCTCAAACTCAACCGCGGTTGGATAAAAAGCTTGTCAGTATTGCTTGTACAAAGCAAAAATGTGAAAACTTCCTGTTGAACTCTTGGACTGCAACATAGAACATGAATAAATAGAAGGAAGTTAAATAAGAATAGTAGGGCGCGAGAGAAACTTCTAATTAATAGCTTTTTTTCTGTTCATATAGAATAGATTTATATTCTTTGAGAATTATTCTTTTAACCTATTATTTCTATATTACTAGTGTTAGCATTATTTTTATTTTAAATAATATTTTGTCTGAAATGGTTCAACTATCGGATAAAACGACTGATAGACAATTATGCAAGGAGGGATATCCTCTGGAGATCCTGAAAATCTTACCATTGGATTCAGAATGCTTTTTTATCTATACTCTGCTAATTTGAGTGAATTCTGTTGAAAAATAAGAAACTAAGAAAAAAATCACTTGGCCGATTATAGGTGAAAAAGCGTTCGTTTTGAAAAAAAAATAATATCTCAGCAAAAAAACAGAAATTCAAAAAAGTGACTCTATAACTTTGTTTTACGTTTGATGGCGGTTCTAATGGCGTAAGAATGAAGGGTCTATCTCTCGACCTGATGGCGCTGATAGGCTTGCAAGCGGAGAATATCTAATTTGAGACCTTTAAAGTATGACTAGAAGGGGAGCACCTTTTACACCTGCTGAACCTTCAGAGATAGTCTATGATATGGAGTTTTTCACGATGATTCCGAAGGTTTCACGACTTTGTGAAGTCGACATATCGCATATTTTTCGGAATGTTGCGATTTTTTGAAAAAATGGAGTCGTCCAATTGTTTTTCAGTAAAAACGCACACTAAAATTTTTTAACTAACATATTCGTGATCAGCGCAAAATTCTGCATCGAATGAGGTATATTTGAGCGAAAAATAATATAGTGCTCGACGTTTGAATTTGGAGCACCTTAATAAAGAAGAAATATACAAACAACTGGACGGTAATTATCTACTGTCTGTTACTAATCCACTCAGTAGCTGTAAACGCCATTTCAGTAGCTTAAACACTAAATTTACATTGGAATTTGATCAATCACATTTTCACGCCAAAAGTTTACAGCTACTGGAAAAAACCCTCTGCAAATCATAAAAATCTTCGTATATAAACTTTATACTTCAAACTTCCTTTTCCTTCGAAAAACGGACAAGTCCTAGGAAGTCTTCACCAAATCGTTACCGAATTTTGTCGTGACATCTGTGTGAATACATTTGATCAATTATACTTTCTTGCTACCTTAAGGCCAAAAAATTGGCTGGGTGAAAGATGATCACGAAGAAACTTGAGCACGGAAAGATGAGCACGGAAAGATGAGCACGGGAAAGTTGAGCACTAGGAAATATGGGCACTAGGAAAACTGGGCACGAGGAAAGTTGAGCAGGAGGAAACTTGAGCACGAGAAAGTTGAGCACTAGGAAACATGAGCACAAATTTATAGTTTATCCATTAAACTTTTTGTATCATAAACCGTTGAAAAAATTTAACAGAAAGTTAATTTAATCAATTTGCTGATGTTGTTCATATAAATAGTGGTGAAGCACCAAAACATAAAAGTAAAACAAATGAACGGTTTGAACGACGTCTTTTAAATCTTTTATTGCATCCACATGATGATATTCTTATGCAACTAAATAATATTGCACATAATATTTGCTTATAAAATAAATATTTCTTTCTTTGTTGATCATCTGATAAAAAATTTAATATTTCATATAATAGTATATTGAATAAATTGATTAAATTAACTTTCTCTTAAATTTTTTCAACTGTTTATGATACAAAAAGTTTAATGGATAGACTATAAATTTGTGCTCATGTTTCGTAGTGCTCAACTTTCTCGTGCTCAAGTTTCCTCCTGCTCAACTTTCCTCGTGCCCAATTTTCCTAGTGCCCATATTTCCTAGTGCTCAACTTTCCCGTGCTCATCTTTCCGTGCTCAAGTTCCTTCGTGCTCATGTTTCCGGTTCCCCAAAAAATTATCGAAACTCAGATTCATAGTGGCTAAATCGAACGTCGCATCTAACGGTGAAAGAACGTACATAAATGGAACGTTTTTCAAGCTAGTCGGAGACAACTCATTGTGTTGTCGCTTGAATTGGTGTACGCAATGAGTGTCGCCTGGACGTTGCCAGACATGCACCGGTTTCCGTTTTCAAACCGAAAAACCGACACAATAAAAACGATGATTGGTTTGAACCGACACCGAAAAAATCGGACATTGTCGCATTCAAAAAATTGTCATAGATGGTAGGACACTGTATAGTATCTGTAGACAAAAGATCACTGAAGTTGGCGTTGGACATCTGGATAGATCCCTTGGTTAGTATTATTGTGAAATTTTGTGCTCGATAGCTATATGTAATTCGAGAGATCACAGGACATAACACAGACGATCAGAAGAAGAAACTTATGTCACGACAAAATTCGGTAACAATTTCGAAATGGTCTGATCGAGCTCAAAATTTTACCACAGAAACTTCCGATCCTATCTCAGGTTCCTTTCTTTTTAAAGCGTTTTCGATTTCAACTTTCGGGGTGAGAAAGTTTTCGAAATGAAAAACCGGTTTTTTATATGAGGTTTTCAGTATTTTCGAATATCTCGAGAATGAAACAATATTTTTTGAAAAGAAAAAAAGAAACTTGAGATAGGATCTGAAGTATCTGTAGTAAAATTCTGAGCTCGATCGAATCATTTTTTCGAGGGGTCGTAATGTATGCTAATGAAAACTGGAGTTTTCTAAACCTCAGAAAATTCTGGGCAAAAATACATCGATTTTCTTTTTCGATGTTCTATCTCTGGTATAAATTTGAACCCGATCGGACATCGCCTTCCCCGGTTTGCAAGAGGATAAAAAAAGGGAGTGAGGTATCCTTAATGGATGTTGGACTAGAGAGTATGCATTTAATCTCTAACAAATAGCGTCATTTGCATTTTCTATAGGCCAGGTGGACATTAGCTATAAAAGCAGTCCGAAAGTCTATAAACACTTTTTTTATAGGTTTTCAGAAATGCTCTTTCTAATGGTATGCTTTACAAACTTCAAAGAGGTTTTCATCTGGGTTCTTCAGGGTCCGTGTCTATAGAAAACCTACACATAAGTATTCTGAAACTTTATGAAGCACACCATTGGAAAGAGCATATCTGAAAACCTATGAAAAAAGTGTTTGTAGGTTTCGGATTGCTTTTATAGCAAATAGCAAAATCCTTAGCCAAAACTGTTACGCTATGCTTCGACTTTAGCATTTCATTAGATCCAACAAGTTTTTGCTCAGAAAAACCTACGAATCGCACCATAATTTGATGCAGTTTCTTACGCTGATTCCGAATAAGTCATTTTTATTGAATAAAAATATTTCTAGGCCGAGATAAATGGGAGATACCTGGAAAACCAGTATCTGGGTCCATGGGTATTTGTGCTAATTTGTGCTAACTATGGTGATAACTTTCATATATGAGAACATTCTGGCAAAGTTTGGTTCAGGTCCAAAAAGGGATGTGAAGGGGACACTCATTTTGCTAAACTTAGCCGTTTGGAAAATCATTTAAGAAAAACTTTTATTTTTTTTCTCAACATTCTTTAGCTCAAACTGAAAGTTTTTTTTACCAATATACACTAAACGATGCGCAGATTCAGAATTAACAAAACATTTGCTGATTGCACTAGTCATTTTTGTGTAAAAGATTAATTTTTCTGACCATCACGCTATTTTCAGGCTAATTTTTAATTAGCTGATTTTCCGCTACAGTTGAACTTCGTAGCAAAACTTCTAACGCCATTGAATAGCCCATAGGCAATAAATATTTCAGAATAGTGCATATACACAAACGTGCTTCCCTTCATAATTTTTGTCGTGCTAACACACTTTTCCTTCATGTAAATCGTACATCAAATTTTTCGATCAAGGATTACTCTTACTTTATTTTGAACTTCGGACAAATACTGTGGTACGAAATATAATTTTTCACGTGGTAATAACTGCTTATTGCCCTTGATATTTTTTTCCAAGAAGGCCAGTTGCCCCCAATTGCCCTGCTGGCGGTCCGCCATTGGTTCTATTTAACGAAATTATTTATATATTTCTGAATTACAAAAACTTAGACTTCATATTTTTAGATTATTGTATTCTTAACGGAAATGCATGTGGGATATATGATTTAGAAAATTGGTCTTCACTTATGAAGACAAATTTACCCGATTGAGATAAAGTGCGTGTATTTGTCTTATTAAGAAGTTATATTAATTGGACCATAGAAAGAAGAATCAATTTTTTCTAAACAAGTGATTCTTCAACTACTTCCGGGATGTTGGAGTTGTCATCATTATTTCGATTGTCCAGAGTAACATGACAACAAACATCAATTTAATGAGAGACTCTATACTCAGCTGAGTTGAAGCACCGTTCCTTGTTAGTCGATCTACTATATTAACAAACGTGTGATTCTGTTCGATAATTTTACCTGTATTCTGTTGCTCTAATGTATGTTCGATTAGAGATTGAGACAGATTATAAATAAAGTTATCCTCTGAACTAATTTCATTGCTCTCATCATTATTCGTAGTGCTACTTATGCATTCTTGGCAATTAAAATCTTCGATAATAGTTTCCACAGTATTAAATAGTGCACGTAGCTTTTTGATCAATCGAACTAATTCATGTCTTTTAAGGTGTTTGAGATCATTGTGAGCTTTATTGATTGATTTTTTATAATCTTTGATTATTTTGTCAAAATCTGATAGAGTAACAGTGTTGACTGACTGATGTTGAGGTGGCGAACTAGCAGAAACTATTTGCACAGAATTTGCTGAAATAAACAGAACATATAAAGTGATACAAAAAAGAGAAGAAACTATCTTTAGTAAAATTAACTTTTTTATAAGACTCATGAAGTATGTTTTCTAGAAAATACCATGTTTATCGTTGGGGGAAATAATAAATAAAAACATGCCGACTAATATGCAAAAGCAAGACAGATTCCAAATCTGCATACCATCCGCTATTGCTTATTAAAAAGACTTTTTAATTTAGACTTATAACCTCTGAGTAAAAAATGAATAGTTTTTCTAAAGTGATTTTCACAACGGTTGTTCAGTAAAATAAGTGTGTCCTTCTTAGCCTAGATCCAAATACATTTAAACTTTGCCACAATGCTCTTCGACTTACTGTCTATCATCAACATTGGCGCAAACTAGCGCAAGCGTTCCGAGACTGCATAGTAGGTTTTTCAGGTGTTTCCCTCTTTTCTCGGCTTAAGAGCACTTTTATTCAGAACTAAGGTCATATTTGAAATCAGCGCACTAAACTCCATCGAATAGTGTCTAAAATATCTAATTTTCGAGGAAAAAACTTTTCGACGAAATTTTTGGGCAAAGCGAGAGACCTCGGATGTTTTTGGTCGAAAAAACGTTTTTTTGAATTTGTTTGTTTTTGATTGATATGAATTTCTGCGTGCTCAGAAGTCATATTTATGGGAAAACAGAGGACTTCGGACAATAAAAAGTACACATCCGCCTGCTCTGCAGGAAATGCACACTGTATCCTCCGTGCTCAGCAGGAAGGACACAGTGTGCTGGTCCTTCGGCGAACCAGCTCTGATGGCTATTATTATTTTCTCTCTCGTTCGATGTATTTTTATTCCTCAGTTCTATAACTGTGATATGATCAGCGCTATAACGTCATTATAATCCGTTATTTGCCATACATACTCTTAAAATTTTTTAGAGAAAGAGAAACGGAACTTTTTAAGTGCTGATGGCAGACGAAGCGGTGACGGATAGGCTGTTTACGGAGCGATTCCCATGAATGAGATCTTTTGAGAAGTCGTGGAGATGTCGAAGCAAGAAATTTATGGGACGATCTGCGCGAGCGAGCAAAATGTAGTTTTATTGTCCACCCCTGATATATTAGCAGTACTATAGCAAGAAATACATGTGTTCATCTTTTTAGTATAAATTGTTATTGAATAACAATGTTATTTATATTCTGAAAGGGAGAATAAGCCGTCTTTACCTCTACTATAGATGTCATATGTTGTTTGATTCTCAACATGCTTTATTTCGTTGATCAATATCTCAAATGCTTTATCGAATGGTAGCGTAACAAAATCAATATGAAATTGAGAACCTTTGATAATTCCTAACCAACTTTCACATCGGAAGTTCTCTTGCATCATGCATGGAATAAATGGAATATAATTTTCGGCTGCATATTCAGCTTCTAAAAAAAGAAAATTAACGATTGAAGTCGTTCAGTAGTGAAATAATTAAGTTTGATCCCGAATATTACTAACCTTTTCGACAATAAGGATTAATATAATATCCATCGTTGATACATAATAATACGATATACGAGTTTTCTACAGCTTTTGCAATAGCTTCAAGAAGATCTCCATGCAAATCAGCAACATTCATCCATACTTTGTAGCCCAATGCCTAATACAGAAATGATACCAATGTATCATCTCGTAACTCAAACTCTTCTGGTCTTTTCAATATATAGGACATCGTCCTTTGGTTTAGATTATATAACACGATTATTTTATTGAAGACAGTAAAAGTTTCAGAAACATTCTTTACCGTTAAACCAGCATATATGTCGTTTGACTTTTCAAATGATGATCGATCATAACTGATCATAATATGACCTTTAAAATAACTGTATCCTAGTAGAAAGCATTTATTGAATAGTATCTATTTACGTTTCTTATTCATTTGAGTCTTGTCATCAGTTGTTGTTGTTCTGGCCTTTTGTTGGGTACAGGGCAAGATTTCTAAAAATACACGTCAGTTTCTACTCATCCCATCCAATTATTTTCTCTTATCTCTCATTTACTCTGTGAACTAGTGTCTTTCGAATATGGAGTTGTGCCACACGATTGTATTTCCATAATTTCACTACTTAATTGAGTTGTTGTTTCTGCGGCACTATTCAAAGTGGTACTAGCTGTCAGATAGATTCGTTTCCAACTACTACATAAAACATCCAATATGGCATCTTAAAAAAATGAAACACAAACGATTATGTTCTATTCATTCAAATTTTTCGGTCCACCTTTAGCCTCTTCGTCGCTACTTTCGCGTACTGATTCACTTTCTTCTATGAGCGAATGACGAACAGGTTCTAAAATACAATGTGATATATTAAAACCATGAAAAAATTGGTGAAGCTTACCAAATGTTTCAACATTGATTAAATTATCAATTTCATCTGTCCTTGTGGGAGCAAATGGTTCTGTGTCCGTTGCTAAACATTTCATTTCTTCTATCATACTCTAGGAAAAAAATGGAGTATTCAAAAAATATTTCTGACATCACGATAGTTCTTACCGCTAACTCATTGGATACTGACGATTCAAAATAATTATCGGAAGTTGCCATTTCCGGTTATGAATCAATAATGCTTGAACGGTTCTAGAAAGAAAAATGCACATGTCACAAAGTAAAAATATGCTTAATAGTTACATTTATTCACTTACTGCACACATTTGAAGTGCAGGAGATCGTGCCCTCTTATGACACACACTGCGCTATTATGAAGCAATACGACTGAGTCAGCTCTGTTTTGCTCTCACCTGTGATAAAGAGCAAAAAAACGCAAAGTTTTTCCATTCTGTACGTGCGTAAAACGGAGAGTATAAATAAAAAATTACACCTGCTATAAGAACAGTGGCAACTGCAATGAGAAAGAAATTTTTTTTTATTTCTCTCTGATTGTAGCTTTTCAAGCTAATTACAGAGTAAGGTATAATGAATGATATATTTAAAAAATGAGTAGAAAAGATATAAAGTATAACTCAAGCAATATCCTCATAACTGGGTGGATAAAGAAGTCAATATTCAACGACTCTTCCGCGAATCGAAGAGTACTTGTCTGTATCAACTTCTCATCTTAGACAAATGTCATCTGTCTGAAGAAATATTATCAGGTAGTTCACTCTTATGTCTTGTGCTCCTTCACTCGGCTCTCAGTAACAGATGTTACAGTGTGTAAAATATGATTTCAGTTCGTGGAAGCGTTGTGTCACAGGAAATCAGACTAAATTTCTACAATATTTTTACAGCATTATTCATGACTCCATCATTTTTTTCAGAAGCTTTACACGATTGAAAGATCTTTCACTCTGGAACTAACTAAAGTAATTAAAGAACTTTCACACATTCCAGTATTAACATTTATTATGTAAATAAGACAAAAATAATCATATGATGACGAAGTTACACTGCTGGCTTTTACCTTTTACGAAATTGCAGCCTGCATTTTCGTTCACTTTTTTGTCGCGTTGCACATCAAAATGTAAAAAAATGAATTCTTCTTTTTCGAACCTTAGGAGCTTATTTTGCGTCTTCAAAACAGAAACAGCATTTTTTTTTAAGCTTTAAAATGCAAAATGCGAGATGTTAAATCTGAGTATTTAAATACTGATTTATTAGGGTACCCTCTCTTTTAAGACTAGAAAGGAGAAAAAGGTTTTGCATTTCTATTTCGTGGGTTTGTGAGAAGTTCCAAATCTTTCTCCAACAAGTTCTGCAGAAGTCCAATTTCTAAAACTACCCATGCTCTACGATTATTAATCTAAAATTCATTGATTATACTCAATTTTTCAAGCTCTTTCCAGTCGTGTAGTCAGAAAAGTGTTTTAAGTCATCTGATAAAGCAAAAAACGAAGTGGTTCTATAATTTTTCACAATACTATACATCATACCGAAAATTTCGATTAGGGAAATAATACGACAACGAATAGTATTAAAAAATAAGCTTAAGCTCTCCCCTTAGAAATTATCTCCAACACCGTACATCCGATCTTGACGAAACTTTCTAGAAATGTTAGGCACAATGAGTTACGGGAAAGAAATGTTTTTTTGTCCGTAACTCTTACCGTTTAGGGGATGTCCAGAGATCAAAGTCTAAAAAAGGTCTCTAAAGTGTTTCCCAAGATTTTAGTATACTTCAAGCTAGAGAGTTCGGGCTTGTTTTATTTCAAACTACAGACCTAACCACACTGTCTAACCGTCGCCGATTTTTCAATTAAGTCTTCGTTTGTTTTCTAGACAACCAACAACCTCAGAAACCCGAAAAACGCTTCCTGATTTTCTAGAAATCCTCAGTTTTACAAAAACTAAGACCTCAGACAGTGTAGTTAGATGTCTAGTTTGAAATAAAACAAACCCACATTCTCTAACTTGAAGTATATTAAAAACTTTTGGTAAATACTTCAGGTGTAACTCACATGTAGAGAAAACAGTGTGTCAAGCGCTGCTCAACGGTCAAAGGCTCAATTTTAGCGCTTATAGGAAAATGCCTACTTTTAACTTTTTAACGCATGGTCTCATGTTTCTTCACAGAAAAGGGAAATGAGGTCGGCTATTCAACAAGATATGTTTACACTTTCAGGCTACTCTGACACTCATTTTTAAATATATCACACTGTTTCTTCTTGTTTCTGTTCCGCTGTTTTGTCAGTTGAAAAACAAAATGCGAGAATATAACTGTTATCTTTTCTGTGAAGAAAACTGAGACAAATGTGAAGCAAATGCCAATAGAGATATATCTCAGACATATGTATATCTCTATTCGAATGCTAGAGGCCTATTTTTAAGCTGTTGACTATTACAGACGATCATTTTCTGATCTGCTCTCTACTTTATGATACGGTCTGTATATAGAAATGCAAAATACAGACCGTATTATAAAGGATGCAAAATTGAAAGAGCAACACAATGAGGTATAACGTATTCTTCCAAATTGTAAGTTTGTTAGACTTATGCACAAGATGCGGAATGGATGCAGTAATTTTGATCTATTGTAGAATAATGAGTGAGATATAGTGTTGTACACAAAATCGGAACCGAGACGCTCATGATATAGAAAAATACACAATGTAATGTGCTTCAATTTCAAACAAATGAAATTTTCCAAAAGCCCTTTGAAATAGTTGATGGAATGCTGAGCATTCCATCAACTATTTATATACTGAATAATATATGACTGCCGCGACTTTTATTTACGGCGGCTGTCAAAACTATTGAACCAGGTTTATTTTCCGTTTTTCTGCTCGAAGGTAATAGTTACAACAAATGTGAGGAAAGTTTTGAATATCTCAAGGAGTTTCCTACCTAGTCTGTGGCAAATACAGATTCTACTGGAATTCCCAGCATCCGGGTCTCTGGAGAACTGTAAACCTAGAAAATCAAGTCCTCGAATTCGAATGATACTTTTTCTGTATTGGCCTCATCGCGTACAGAAAAGATTCCTGAGCAAATCAAGACGCCTCTGAGCTCCCTAGAGCACTCTTTTATCAAACAGCATTCAATTTAACAAACGCCCCTTGTCAGTAAAATTAGTCGGAAAAAACGAAAAATGTCTTAATCATGGAGAAAAACTACACCAGATCTGTGAATATGAGCCTGATCTGAGAAGGGGCCGATTTTGCCTCTTATCGACCCTCGTCCTTTATTTTTGTGCTGTTTCGTTCATGTTAGAAAGAACATACAATGTGAATAATTCACTAAGGATTGTTATTAGAAGTTGTTTCTGTTCCTTTTGTTTACGAAAGGGCTGTAGCGAGTACATTGGATTGCCTACTGGGCAAATGGAAAGAAAGAAGGAAACGAACACTGATGATGAACATTAAAGGCGATGTTTCTATGTTGTTGTTAAGTGTGAATAGCCTAAAGGCACATCTTTTTAATGTTTTTAGTCTTTTGAACTTTTTTTATACTTCAAGTGTTGTCTTAAACGGTATTCATCATGATGACGACGCTACAAAAAAATATTTTATCGACACTGGTTGTGCACGGGTGCGCACCGGTGCCGAATAATTTTTTTTCTGGGCACCGATGTGCATGCACCATTGCCAAAAAGAATGAAAAATCTCGCACCGGTGCGCACCAGTGCCGAAGTTTAGTTTTCAATCACCATTTTGTTTTGTCAATTTCTGTCTATATTAACGCCACAGTCTACTTCTAATATTTCGAATGTCTTTCTGACTTCATCTTTTCCTTCTTATAAGAGAAGTATCGAGGCAATGCCGCATGGTTTTGGCATGTCAATGTGGTACTGACCAGTGCCGCACTCTAATACAAAATGCAGCTTAAACAACCATAATAAAGAACTAATTAAATTGATTAAATAAATTATCAGTGCGGCACTGAATTTTGCCAGTGCGGTACCCTTTCGGCAGAAATATATCGGCACTGGCTCGGCGCTTGCTGGTCACGGCTGCGCACCGATGGCATGCCATGCGCACCGGTGCGCGCTGGCAGTGCCGCACTGGAATTTTTTTTATACAGGATACCGTAAAACTGTTCTCTAAACACTTTTGTAATTACCGTGTTTTTTCTCGAAAAGGGACTAACGCGTTTGGAGGTGTGCTAATAACTGTTTATCGTTCAATTGCTGTATCGTGGGCTCAAAATTTCGACCATAACCTAAATGTTATCGTTTTAGATGTTGACACTTATACTGTGTAGAATTGCCATTTAGAGTGATTTCTGTTGTGCAACTAAGCAACAAAAGAGGACTATACTTATTCAAAGTTCGCTCAAAAAACCAAGCGAAGCCTACTTATATACTCTGAAAAAGCTTTCAATCATCAAGAATTATGCTAGACACTGCCTTCTCTTCGCGCAAAAATTGCCCCTGTTCAAAAGCGCTACGTTCAATGAGAATAACCGCTGCTCACTTAGCGCCAACTATAAAAGTAATTATCTTTGAAACCATTATATGTGTAAAGGTGAAACTTTCAGCAAATGAATAAGTAATAGTCATTATTTATTTTCCAAAATTTCAGCTCGATGTGTCTGGCGCAAGAAAAGTCGATTTTTCGACCTCTCTCATAATGCCTTTTTGGACTTTTTGTCTCCCTCCAATTCCATTAAAGTCACTTTCTGAACACTTTTTCACTGACTTGCGACCTAATGATCACATTTCTCTATCATTGCTGATACCACTAAAAAAACAAACGAAAAACGTTCGTTTCCTTGGATGTTGGAGTACGGTAGTAAGTTATCATTTATATAGGATTAGAATCAAAAGAAATCTAAGAACATATAAAAGCACATATCTGAAAGAAATTTGAAATATACGGATTCATTTCTTGCAAATCTTGTCTCTGGTATCTTAAGATGACAGAAATTATCTAGAGATGGTGCCGACTTTAAGTGGTATAATGGAGAAAGCATATCACTCATGCACGAGAGGAGTAAACTTGTTTGTCTAAAATATGAATCGATCACTTTTGTAATACAGTCTATGGATTCAAAATCATCCTTTTCCATCAGTTACCAGCTGGGGCTGGACAAAACCGGTCCTTCTATTTCTTAGACAAATCAATTTTTGACATATGTTTTATCATTGTACCTTATAATCATTAAAACTACTTCAGCTTTCCACCCAAAGTTTCTCAGCAAAGAAAACAATTTCAGACAAAACAAAAGTTTCAGAGAAAAACATTATCTTCAGAGAAGACATCTGAAAAAAACATTGAACAACAATCTACGATTCAAAACTCAAACATGGCTACACAAGAATAAAAAAAGTTCCTTGAGAAAAAACTAAGGTCGAATTACAAATTGCTTAAGTTGGTTACCTAATTCTGTGCTTAAGTTTAACGTTCAACTAATATACACTTAAGTACGTCTATTTAAAACGTGTCACAAAGAAAATTTAAGTCAGCTTTAATCTAAATTCAGGCCTAAACTTAGATTAGTTGGGGACAAAACACATATATAATTGAATATTGGCATGAATGTGCTCGAATTACTGTAGCCAATCATGCAAAACTAATCATTAATTTTGATTATTAAAATTAGCATAAAATCAGCTTTTTGTGAACGATGACTTAATAACTGTAAATAAATAACTAAAAAGTATTTAATAATTCAAGATGTCTAATCTAGCTCGTTTTCTAATCGTCGTAAACAGATGACGATTTACTACCGTACACAAACACTCCAAGAGAACGAACATTTTTCGTTCTGTTTCTTTGTTTTACTGTATCAGCAATGAAAGAGAAATGTGAGGCGCGTGCCGGATAGATAAGGAAAGAAGATAGCTCTTATTTGATACGGCTCGAATATCGTTTTCAATATTGCTTTGTAGAAAAAAGTGCATTAGACAAGAAAAATTAAAAATGTCATCAACAACTATTGGTAACGTATCATTTATTGCCGGCAGTACAACTGAAAGACAAGCCTATGCTCGACATTATGCAAACCAAAGTATTCAAGATATTGATATGATGTTTGTCGCGGGTTCAATTGATTCTCCAGCAGCTCTTATTCCAACAGATATTCCTGGTTTTAAACAAGTTCAATTTCAGCAAGTACAACGATCAGGTGGTCTATCTTATCTGACACCAACACTAAATTCCAATGGAGTGTTATGCCTTAATGGTTTAAAAATGAAAGAACATTGTTGTAGAAATGGGACAACACCTGAAATAGGCGGAGTGGGGATGCTTACAGTACAATGTCAAACAGATTCTGCAGCTGCTTCTGTTGCCGCAGAACAGAAGTATGACATATTAACGATCATCCATTAAAGACGTTCTCTGACATAAAGGATACTGGGATCATAAAATCCATTTGTACAATGGTTTAAAATTGGAAGCAGCAGAAGAAAACTGAACCGACCAATTGAAATAATGGATTGGACTGGTGAAAAAACCGACTAACAGCGGCCGGATTTTCAAAAAGTTACAAATTTTGTGAGAAAGCTGATTTGAAGTTAAGGCTAGAAATAATCAAATATTCATTTAAAAAAAGCAACCGAAATTACTCTCTGTTGGAAAAAGACGAGAATAATAAGTATTTTTTAAAGTCTTTCTTCCAGATTTCTGGTAATCTCTGGTAACCACAATAAATAAGATGCTCTTGAGGTTTATCCTAAGGAACATTTTCTTGGACTATTATAACGTAATAGCAAAAAAACACAATAACTGCACAAATAAACATATTTTTCATCAAAATTTTCAGTTTTTTTTAAAACATAAATGCACAAGAAAAACTGACGTTTGATCGAATTTCTGCAAGGTAAATCGTCGCCCGTTTGCTTATTCGATTGAAATAAACACAACAACGTTCAACGTTAAAAAGATTAGTCAATGCTGGAAGGATCCTAAGAGAGTTCTGGAATCGACACCACCATGTTAGAACACATTCATCGAGGTTTATATATTCAGTTTATATTGATTTTCTTGCTTCGATTTTCTAAAAAGGTTTCGTGTACCTTTCAATAAAATATGAGGGAGTTATGGACGAAAAGTGGAAGACAGAAGAAGCAACTCTGGGTGGATAAGAATCGGTATAAAAAAAACGCTATTGTACGCTCTTCTTTGAAATGTAAAAAGTGATGATTTATCAAACTTACATCCACTAAAATGCTCCGATTCGTACCTAAGTATTAGTGTTTGATGTGTTGAAGCAAGTGAGGACATTCAGTTAATTATCATCGAAAGAGTTCTCTGAATTGAACTTAAGCTAGGAAAGAAAAACATCACTTAGTCATCTCAGTAAATAGTCGAAGCGTATAGAGTTCAAAGTTGTACGCTGCGTTTATATTTTATTAGTGGAAAATTTTTAAAAAAACGACTTACACTTTTTTCATAAATCGCATTTGTGCTGTTTTTTTTCTCCTTTTCGCTGTTAAAATCGCTTTTATATTGGCAGTGTACAGTATTCACGGACAACTTAATCAATTATATATGTTATAAGACGAAAAATGCGTTAAAATAAAAGATTTAAACTTTTAAATTCCTCCAATTTCTAAATGATTCTCCCGATTTAGAATTAGAGCGAAACTGAACGTGCTAGAATCATTTTACAGTTTTCGAAGGATGGTATTTAGTAAGTGCTTCCAAGTTTGGAAAAACTCTAGCATTTTACATAAAAAATATATTTTTTCTAACCTGATAGATTCTAGTAGTATTTTCAGATCATTGGACCAAACTGAATTAAAAGAGTATAAGATAAGTATGTTTGAGAAGAATAGTTTCACCAAAAGATGTCGATCTTGGTGCACGTCTAAAGGCTTTTACTTTTCCATTCAGCCGACCATTTTATATATGTTTAGCCTAATTTAGAGAGAATAAATAATTTTATTGCAGACAAAAACATTTGATGATATCTACTGAACAACTATCCCGAACGTGGAGGTCTTAAATGAACTTTTTATTGCCAGCGATAAATGATTTTACACAAGTTTTGTCTGATATTTTACATCCTCAGCAACCATTATTACCACCTAATTTATTAAAAGAACGTTTTTATAAATTTTCTTACAATTATTTGGAAATTATGCGTTGCTTTATAATACCAATCATTACAAGTGAACATACACAAGATGTAGGAACAGAATTGAATATGAATGAACAACGTCTTTATGATTTATTCAATATGATTGGTTCTGCTTACGGTTATCGTTTACCTCAAAAACTTAAACGACAATTACAATTAATATTGGATTTTTATGATAAACATAAACATTTGTCAGATTCTGGTAACCATAAAGAGATAATTAACTATCTTACTTATTGTATGCCGAAAGATGTGGATTTTGTTCCGGCTATTGAAATCAAAGGTTTTTGGCCGGATGACGTTAAATGGTTTTTTGAACGATTTAAAAAAAATCGTCCATTTTTGTATGACGAATTAATATCGACCACATCGATGCATCTTATAGCTAAATGGCCAAAAAAAACGTCGAACACCGATGAAGAACTCGGATTTCGTTATTCGTTTTCAGCTCTGGAACGTTTCATCGCACAAAAACGTACTGAAAATGAACAAGTCTTAAATGGTATCGCCCGATCCATTTACTATCGTTACCTGAAAACGACGCGTAATCTGATACCGTCGTATTTTGTTAAGACAACGGTATTATGGATGTGTGAAACAATGTCTGATTTAATCAATAATATTGTTGCGGATAATCCAGAATCTGTAGCACAACAACTTGGCTTTGAATGGATCAAGTTTGCTACAAAACAATTACAGCAGGGTATTTGTTCACATTATTTTATTGAAAATCTAAATCTACTTGAACCCTATACACAAGAATTATTGAATGAAGCATGCGATATCCTTCACTATAAGGTCAATTTAGATGAAATGGTCCAATTCGAGTTTATGAAAATACGCAAACAAATGACTGAAGGTATGAACAAAAAAATTGAACAATTTATACGACAAATAAAAGTCGTTGATTTAATAGAAGCAGTGAATGATTATCATAAAATGAAACATTTGTGGTCATTAACTATTGGTGATAACAACAACAATGATGACAACGATAATGCTATACTATCATGTTTGTCAATATTAAATGTATTGGGTACTGCTGCCGACAGCCAACAAAGTTGGACCCTGTTTCGCAAATTAATAATTAAAAATGACGAAGAGGATGAACAACGGGAACCACCGGTGTGGGGCGAAAATGTGACATTATGGGGTCCTGTAGATTTTACCGAAAATTTACTTATTTCTGTTTTTCTACTAAAAGCAACAAATGCAACTTTAATTAGTGCAAAATTTACTGATTCTCATTGTATGGAATATCATCAACATGATATTCAAGGTTTTCAAAGTATTGTACAAGATGTTAGGAACCCGGCTAATAGGATGCATAATATTATATCAACATTTGGTCCAGTATACACTGATTCTTTATTTGGTATTGACGAAAATTGAATGGAAGAAGTTTTAGCATCGTTTTTTCAACGTACCTTAACTCAAGGTCAAGGGGTTGGACCATAATTGAACTTGCAAATAGAAAATGGTGAGTATAGTATTGCTGCAATTCAAACTTTACGAAACTCTGACTCGAATGTAAATGTAGTTTTTGAGAAAATCAAACTGATTCACTTCTTTAACTAGAACGCAATGATCGGATGCCTCATTTTCTAATCAGTGTGTCCGACGATTCGTCGATATTGTAAGCACTCAAAATGAAAAATAAATTCTATTACAGCCTTCGGTTTCAGCTAGTTTAATTGACGTAATCAATGCAAGAAGGATGCCTGTGGAGGAACAAAACTGGATTGCATAATAGGAATTTGCTGAATGTATCTAAAACTCAAAGTATTACTTAAGGCCCACCCACCCCTGTCTAAATTTTTTTCTCCCCAGAACACTCAATCTTACTGAAATTTTCAGTGAATATGTATCTGACCATTGATAGTTCTCAGTATAAATTTGAGCTCATAATATTGAGTTTTTCGCGAGTTATTGTAACATCAAGGGTCAAAAAGTTGGTGTCCGTGTGTCAAAGATTTTGTTTCCAATTTTAATGATACGGACCTCGGGATAGTGTCAAAATGTAGAGAATACCTACCCCTACAACCTAACAAAGCCGGATTTTTAAAAAAAAAAAAATTTTTTTAGACAGCTTTTTCGAAAAACCTAGATTAGTTTTTTAGAAAACTGGAGTTTTTTGTAAACAAATAAGTTGAAAACAAAAATTCCGGCTTTGTTAGGTTGTAGCGCTGATATTTACCTTCATTTTAAAACCTTCCCGAGCTTTCTAACATTTAAAATGGCGGAGAAATCTTTGACACACAGTCAAATAAAACGAAAAAAAACAGTTTCGAGAAAAACGCAAAACAATTTTTTTCTTTGATTATTTTTTGATGCAGGGGTCTTCAGAAAAACCGTTGTAAAACCCTCAAAAACCATCGAAAAACCAATAAATTATAGTGCATTCGAAAGTAGAGATGATGGGCTATCTAACTATGTATAAATCTAAAAATCGATATTTTTGTCGAAAATTCCTTTTTTTTGAGAGGGGGTGGGCCTTAAAACAATGTGATATTTTTATAAACTATCAATATGCTCAATTAAAGTGCTTTAAATCTTATTCTTACGGATGAGCTTTATTTAACGGGAAAGCTTTCTTTCAACGTTCATAATCCTTTTTTACCTTTTCCTCTTTGACCAATCCGAGGTACACTCCAAAGAGCTTCGAGCATACTTTCACGAGGTATTACATTTATTGCATCTCTAGCAAAATAACCTGGTCAATAGGCTGCAGTTTCTCCGAATATTTGTATATGTAATTCAAGCCTTTCAAGTTACCTGAGCGCCAGAAAATTAAGCACACGGGCTTATCCGAGTGCAATGGTCATGATAGTGCACAGGAGAGTTTGAGTATCCACGTGTTCTCAAATCTTATCTGATATTTGCTTGTGAATGAAATATCCTCGTCAGAAAATTGAAGTACAGATTCAAGTTTCAGGCTCTTTTCAAAAAATAGAAAAACATTGCTCAGCACTTATATATCTTTCTTCCTAGTTCACTGCAATTCGAATCAGAGTATTTCTAGTAGTCTAGATGTTTACCACAACAATAATAACGATTTGAATTCTGAACGTGATTCGTATGATCAACAACCACGAATGAGGAGTCAACGACAACGGAGTTGTCCTCGTTGTTTTTCTGCACATATTATGGATTTATTGCGGCAAGCTTCATCAAAAGATATGACTATGGGAGATTATATTGACTATGAACAGAAATTAAGCGAAGAACGAAACAGACAAACTGAATTGGATGATGATCTAACGGCACATGCCTTACAACTGTCTCTTGACGATCAACAAGATGCTGAACAACGCTTATTGTTACGTTTCGATGCAGAAAGTAATAACCAACAATATCCATCAAATGATGTCACTAATGTTGTTGAAGAACAAAAAGAACAAGAAGGCAAAAAACAACACGATGAATTCGATCTCGAATTATGGAATATCCAAACGTATGAGCCACCAAACAATATCAACCAACAGCAAGTCCCATCAAATGATACCACTGTCGTCGAACAAAATTTAATAAAGGAACAAAATAAACACGTTCAATCAAATGATGATGATGAGCTATTGGCTAGAGCTTTACATTTATGCCCCGAACAACAACATGATGATGATGAGCTATTGGCTAGAGCTTTACATTTATGCCCCGAACAACAACATGATGATGATGAGCTATTGGCTAGAGCTTTACATTTATGCCCCGAACAACAACATGATGATGATGAGCTATTGGCTAGAGCTTTACATTTATGCCCCGAACAACAACATGATGATCATTTATTAGCTTTTGCATTACAGGCCATAGAAAATGAATAAGCAAGCAATAAAAAAGTCGTTACTGGCCGATAATCAATCGCAGTCGAATTAATTCTGCATTATTCCGATGAAAGTCACATTCTCATTCAAAGAGATATTGCTCAATTTTTTTTTTCCCCATTAATAAAAACTGACTTTATATTACACATGGAGAGTTTCGATCATTTCCAAGTATGACAAACCATGAATTGGATAAGTAATCTGGTGCCAGATACAACAAGGAGCTTCTTTAACACAGAGCTGAGCAAGTCAATCTAAAAAGGCTTAAGTCAAGTCATATCATCTTTGACTTGATTTGAATTAGAATGTACTTTCATGGCTCATGGCTTGACTTGTGAACCAGCATTTCTAGTATGATTTAACATGAGAGAAAATGATCAATGACTCTGGCATTTTTCTTTGATCATAAAAGAATGATGAATTAGTTTTGATGTCACATGACTCTTTTGCATTTCTCAGCCGGATGGATGTAAAACTTGATCATTTTTAAGTATTATAAGACTTTTACACTAAATAGAAACCATTTTTCATGCAATTTGGTACAAATAACTACAGTAGTATGCTAATACGAATTAGAGTGCAATTGCGGTTGAAATACCCTTAACTTTGTTTAACATAATTAAGAATTTATTAAATCAATAGAAAAAAACAACGAGAAATAAAATCACGCCATTCGAAATTCGAAAAAAAATTGACAAAGCAATAGAGTGAAAAGTGATGAACAATGGAATAGAGAATAGAAGAAATAATAGTAAAAACGAAGAAGATCGATCTCTCTCTACATTTATACTCATATATATGAGTGATTCCGATAAAAATAGTATCGTTCAAATGAAGTAAATGATCCCAAGCGTTTCTGTTCTTAGCCTTGATGAATCACTTTCGAACTTCTCGCATGTATTCAACAACGTTAGGCTTATAATCGCTGCAAGTACGACTTTTCTATGTTTAACCCTGAACGAATTATAAGCAAAACATCCATGTTTGGCCGCTATTCTGATGTTGTTTTTCTGGTGATTCAAATACGTTTGGTTTTGTAAATGTTATTTTCTCTGTTATTTTATGTGGAGCAATATTTTTTTTCTCTCTTTCTTATAGTATTTTCTTCGTTCTACTCAGCCACATCATTATCTTTGTTACCGATTGTTCTGTTTTTTCACAAGTTTATTCCGAATTTGTGATCCCAAAAAAATTCTTTTTTCTGTCCCGTAACCACATGGTCTGTGATAGCTCTGGTAAGTTATTCAATTTGCCTTCTTTATATGCCAAAAGTTGACTAACGGGTGGCGCATAATAAACGGGACACTTTTGTTCTTTATGTTTAAGCCACTTCCGAATGATCTGAAAATCTGGTTCTAGTCTCATTCGATAGAGAATTGAATTCTCTACAGAACCTGCTTTTTGAATCTTTGATAGCGTTTTTTTCGTTTGAACACCACTCAAAATACTGAATAGTGCTAGATTCTCGAACTGCGGCGTGCTTTTGTCATATGCTTTTTTGGAGATTCTTAGCCCATTGTCTGAGGTTCAATAGTTGCTTTTTCTAGGTGGAAAGATAGAGAATTTTGTGCTCTATCGATCTCACTCATTTATAACTTCATACAATGTTTCCGCTACGTCAGCTGGACTCCTAACTAGTTCTCAACCGACTTTTCAAACTTTTCCAAATTAAATTAATTTTGTAATTAATGGTTTCAATTGAGAAACTTTGTTCATATATCAAAAGATGCAGAAATTAATTCTGTATAAGATAACAAGGCTAAAATCCTGTATTCATAACGTTTTACTGCTTTCATAAGCAAAAATAAAAATCTGTGAAAAATAGATTCAAAAGTTAGACTTTTTTAGATTTATCATCTTTTTGCAAACAGAAATTTTCGTAGAAGAGTTAACTGCAGAATTTCGAAGAATCTTTGAGAAGATACAGAATTTTCCGGTGAATCTTCTGATGTTTTCAAAATTCTTATGAAATCTATTCTGAGATCAAGGCAAATATTTTTCTATTTTCAGTGTGTCGCAGTTCGAGAATTTAGCACTATTCAATATTTTGAGTGGTGCTCAAACGAAAAAAATGCTATCAAAGATTCAAAAAGCAGGTTCTGTAGAGAATTCAATTCTCTATCGAATGAGACTAGAACCAGATTTTCAGATCATTCGGAAGTGGCTTAAACATAAAGAACAAAAGTGTCCTGTTTATTATGTGCCACCCGTTAAATATACAGAATAGACAATAGCGAAAATCCGACATTTCTATCACTTTTCACTACCAAGCAATTCCTACTTTACTGAAGTTATGTGAGGTTTGACTGACAATTTGTTCCGTAACCACCTACTATGTCACGCCTCAACCGGGCTTGATAGAAAGTTTCTTTTTTTCCCATAAGTGTTGTCTACTCACACGATGATCCTGTATAAATAGCAAAGACTAAGATTGCTTTATAAGGGAGAAAGGGAGAAAATACAAAGAAATGTCCCATAACCGTTTTTTTCTCTTTCTTCTGTAACGTTAACATACCACGCGCGAATAAAGCCAAATTTCTAAGGTAGACGTTTCGAAACATGTTGAGTTTAATGAAGTACATAAATAGCATTTAGATCGACCAAAAGATGGTTTCCTAGAGAACGGGATTTTCTACAAACCTGTTTCTTCTCTTTCACTGTTATCGAAAAACCCAGTGCGCTCGATCGTTTTTTAAATAAGTCGAACACAAAAAGAGCTAGAGAGCTCGGGTCTTCGCCATTGGAAAGAAAAGACTTCAGTGCACTTTTCTAAACAGAAAAGATTTCGAAAATAGGCTTTTTAAGAGATCTTTGAAAAATCAGGCCATAGCTCAAGAACTTCAAGTGCTACTATCCATTTCAAAATATAGTGTGGGTGATTGCGACATGAATAACTCGAGAACGGAACAAGCTATCCAGATCTGATCTTGTCCACCGTGTAGCCAAGACCGGGACACGTAATAATATGCAGAAATCAAAATTTTTGCGCTGATCTCTGGAAAACCAGTTTATAGCTCCACAGTTTTACATAGGAATCTATCAGTTTTTTTTTTCATATATGGATAGTCAAAGGTGTTCTCTACAAAATCAGATCCAAGCGACATCTCCAAAATTCATGGTTCGGGAGCTACGGGCATTTTCCTCGAATCCTCAGGACTCCTCTGCCGTTAGTTTTGAGACTGTCAGAAATGAATGAAAACATAGGTTACCGACTATGCTGAATCTCGTGGCAATATTTGTTTTTCTAAACAGTTTCAGAAACTTCTCTAGCTCTTTTCTATCACAAAATATTCAAAACATAACCAAGTGCACGGTGTTTTGACGCCGATAATAGAAAAATGTTTTTCAAATCTGGAAAACAAAGTAGTATTAGTTTGCTAACCCGTGTGTGTGATACTCCTAGGTATACACTATCAATAGATGATAAGAAAAAACCTAGATGTTTACCTTTTGTTTCAGTCAACTTTTTTCACAAAAACGGTACTATTTTTATCAGAATCACTCATATATATATATATGCCATTTTATTCCGGACACTTTACTCTATATATACTGCTAAGATCTCTTTTCTGTCTTATTTGCTTAGTGTACAGTAAGCAAAACACTGTTTTGGGGTTCTTTTTCCTTTCTTTTCGTAGTGGTTCCCGCACGTTCTTTTTTCTTAATTAACATTTTTCTTTTCTTAAGGGGCAGTGGAACAAAATCTTTTTTGCTTTTTGTGCAGTATTTTACCTGCTCTCTCAATCTGCAGCCTTAGTTTTGCCTAATCTCTTTTAGTTTCTGTGAAAACTTCGCTGAAATTTCTGGTCCTCGAAAAGTTCAAAAATCGTGTCCCACCCCCTTTTGAGTCTACTGTGCAGCCAATAAGCACTTTAAGTCAAATATTTTTCTATGAAAGGATTTACCAAAGTTGGCACTATAGATTGTTGAAAACCGCAAGTTGCTAGCTTTTTTCGTTTTTGAGTAATTGACATTTTACTGACGTCCAGTGGCTTGTGACATACAATTTGTTCCACCCCCTTTTGATTCTCCCCTGACCGAACTACATGGAATTGAGAACTCGTTTTTTTACCATATATGTCAAATGGGTAGCACAAGTTATACTGTAAATAGCAAGGCTTCAGCTTATTTCTAAAAGAAGAAATTTGAAAAATACATCAAAATGTCCCACCCCTAACTTTTGTCCCACCTCCAAACATATCTCTAGAATTGTTTTGGCTAGTACATAAAGCCTCATATTATACGATTATACGTATTTTGACACCCTGAATTGAATGGCCGGATCAGTTTTCTGAAAACCAGCTCAGCAAAGGATTTCCAGAAAAGCTGGATTTCTTGAAGCCCAAGGTTAGAAATTGTCAAAAACCATTTTTTAATGATGCCAGTTGATAGAGCAGATGTGAAAACCTATGTTTCAATACATTTTTAAGCTCAGTTATGCCCTCTTACCTGAAAAATAGAGAAAATCGCATTTTCGATCCTGAGTCAAAAAGTGAACAACCAGGATTTGGGCTGAGAAGGACTTGGCAGTTTGGAAACAGAGTTTTTTCTAGACTTTCAAGTACCCTCTATAAATCTACAGTGTTAAAATATTTTCTTGGACACTTTCATTTTGGGTCATTTTTTTCTTTAAAAACGGTACAAAAATCACCAGAATCACTCATATATATAAATTATCTGTTTAGTCTTGTTTTCAGATACTGTAGCATACTATACTTATTCACTTGGTAATAACCGTATAAATAGGTCGAAAATTCGTATTTTAATAATTTTTTTCTATTTATTTAATAAACTCTTAATTATGTTAAACAAAGTTAAGGATATATCAGCTGCACTTGCACTAACAGTCGTATTTCTATTGTTGCTCTTTAATAGTAAGTAGTATGCTAACTTCAATTATAAAATAAATTTTTGAAAAAACTACCTCATAAATTCGAAAACGAAGAATAATAAACGTTGAAAACTTTGATCGGTGGAAAAATCAGATAAAACAGCAGTTATAGTACAGTTTCTGAGATTTTAATTAATTAATTAATTTACTAATAGTAATAAGTATTAATAATAATGAAATAATAAGTTCTCAGGAGTTGCGGAGACCTTACAACAAATGACCATGAATGAATAATCAATGAAAAAACAATATATGTATGTATATATATACACGTAAGTGTAGGACGTTTCTGCCTCTATGGCAGATATCGCAACCCTTTAGTGAGTTATCTAGGGGATATAAGCAAATTTGAGAATGCTGCCATCGGCACTGCTACTGTTATAAACATATATATTTTTCGAGCTATCCATGGTTATGCCGCGTCCGCCACCAACAATTCCACTGATTATGACTGTTCCGTTTACAGAACCGGGTTTATATTGTACAACGCGACCATACCCATCACTGACGTAAATCTGCTGACAATCATCGACAAACATGGCATAGGATGTGATTTTAAGATGATTTGGACTAGCAGCGACACTAGAACCAACTGTTAGGCCTATAGTCGAATTTGGTGCAAATTTTTGCACTCGGGTGTTACTGCTATCTAAGACAAATATATTTCCAGATTTGTCGATTCGGACATCACTGGGATTGTTGAGTTGTAAGGTTCCATTACCAGAAGTAGCAGAACTATCACCAGCCACGGTGCAGCCATATGAAGCGCTCGACGCCCAGCGTTGAATTCGATTATTATTTGAGTCAGCGATGTAGGTGTTTCCAAGACAATCGACAAAAATTCCTGCAGGACCACTTAACTGATTTGAACTGTTGCCTTTAATATTTCCGGTAACGAAAATTCCTGTTGTTGTATTCGCGGGATATTTACGCACCGAAGCCCCACCAGAAGTTGTTGATAAGTATATCGTGTTATTTTGATCAACAAATAAACCCCAGGGGTTAATAATGCTCACTGCCTTAGTGAATGATGAACTATTGGTGAGCGAAAACTTTAACACGCCTGCATAATCATTACTGACTGCGAGGATATTGTTTGACGAATCAAGTGCAATATTATAACCATATGACAGATTTGATGCAACGGTGACGTAAGACTGATTCCAAGTGCCGTTACTCGGACAGATATTCGACGTGGAGTAACAGGACATGTAAGCTAACACACGTAGATTAATAGTAAAGAAAGATTCTCCATGTAAAAGAAAAGCAGTACCATGCAAAAATATTCATATACTTTTCTTATATTAAAATTCAGTTATTTAGTATAATCTCAAAATAACTGCGTCGTTTAAAAAATGCTACATTAAAAATTTAAAACACCCGTTTTTGTTTAGCAGCATTTCTTTCGACAGCTTCAGAAACTAACTGAAATTAATTATTTTGATAAACATTCAATACTATTTAATCAAGAAAAGATTAAATAAAAATATAGTCTCAGAGATCGTTCACGCATCCATTAAGAATAAACTTCACAGGGTCGAACATTAACATCCCTTTTTTATGACCTGATTCGATAAAGCATATAGAACTACATATTACTACGAACAAAATACGAGCTAATCAGTGTTAGAGATAATCTACCACATTTTCTTCTTCTAACAGAGTACGTTTTCGTATTATGGTTCATTTCTGTCCGTACTTTGTTCGAGAATTCTGTTTAGTATATGAGTCGGACGAGAAACAAAGGCGAACAAAGTATGATACTCCTCAAGTTTTAAAATTGATTGAAGAAAAAACGCTTAAAGCCTTCGGGAAACTGAAACCACACCGAAAGAATAAAGGTTTACGAAAGTACTCTTAAAGCACTTCGAAAATGGTTTTTCCTGTCTCCGAGACCCTCTTTCGTTCGATATGGTTTCATTTTTCCGAATGAGCTCTTCCAAATCTAAGTAAAAAGACTTTAGCTGGAATCCGACATTTACGAAAATTTTCAACAATTCCAGTAAATTTCTATAATTCTCATAAAAATTTGGAAAGATAAGACAACAACAAGAGATCATTTATTCCGTGATCTTCGCAACAGCGAGAAAGAAGTCGTCTTTCTATTAGACATTCGCCGATCTCTTGGCTGGCTAACAACGACTCGTTTCAAGTAATTAACTTCGTTGAAAACAACATGACACAACTCTTGCGTATAATATGGTACGTGGTCAGACAACTAAGTGTATCCGCTGTCACCAGTGCACTTAAATATTAGAAAGATGATTCTCAAATTTACTAGATGATAGTTTTAAGTTTAAACAAGCTGCAAATAAAATTTGATTTCCTCATATTTGTTCCTTCTCTTGCCAATAGAGGTCTGCGGGACGATCCCGGTCCTGCATGACTTTTAATGCGACCGGAACCAGGTGTTTTGGAAATAGCCTAGTATGGAGCATAAAAATTTCTTAGTTTCTGTGCTTGTTTGTATGTAGACACTAGTTCTGCAAAAAAGAACTCATAGAATATTCTAAAAGTCTCCGGTTAATACCACCCACGCATGCTGTTCGACGAGCCACATTACAATTCGCTGACTTTCAGACTATCAATGCTACTTTGAAAAAATATTTATGGGACCCGGACGGGACCGCGACCAAAAACGTTTGGTTCCGCAGACCTCTACTTGCCAAGCACCGTTACTGAGATATCCGCTGAGGGCAGCACTAGCCAAATCCTCAAGACTATACTTTAGTGGTGCCCCCAGCGAATGTCGAGGTCATGTCATGTCAAATCTAAATATGTTACATATTCCGATTCCTTACGAAACTCAAACACTTTCTGTAATCATATCCGAATATTCTACAAGCATAGTGTGCCTTCCTTATAAGGCAGAAAAGCAGACAATCAGGTAATCTTATGTGTCGAATATTCAGATTTGAATATTCTCTAAGATATTCAGATTTGAATATTTTCTAACTATGGTCAGTTTTTCTTTTGAATCAGAGAAGCAGACAATGAGATAATCATATATGTCGAATATTTAGATTTTAATATGTTGTTAGTGCGGTCAGTCTTTCCTATAAATCAGAGAAGCAGGCAAGCAAATAATCTCATGCATTCTGTGTACATATGCATGCTGTATCTTTTGTAACTAGCAGAGAGACAGGCATTCAGATGATCTCAACCTAAAAAATTAATCTTATGGTTGCCTGCCGATCAGCTGAACTTTTTAAAAATTGAAAGCCCCGCAAATTATTATCATAACTGTGAAGAACAGTCGCTCCTGTGGAAAACCGGCAGATCTAGCGCGTACAATGTTACTAGTTAACTCACACTCAGCACCCCACCCACCCCTCCGCATCCATTCAACCAGTCAACCACTCATCAGCAACGGCATGCTCGTAAGAAGTGATGCACCATATACGCACAATATTCAAAGGTAAATAGAGAATGCTTGAGATTATCTGATTGTCTGCTTCTCTGGTAGCTACAAGAGATACAGCATATATATACACAATATTCAAATATTAATATGGAATGAATGAGATTATCTGATTGTCTGTTGCTCTGCTGTATTAGAAAGAAATACCACACATAGAAAATATTTAAATTTGGGGGAAAATTCTAAATATGTTACATATTTAGATTTGACACCAACTGTTGAACTTCGAATATAGCACACATCCGGGAACATCCTGAAGAAAAGTCCGGTAAGATGAGGACATCAAGTTCGATTAACTTCTCAAAAACGAGGTACAGGCAATATAATCATAATAGCATTGCTAGTTAACCTAGTCTGCAGTAAAGCAATAAAGATGAAAGCCCTTCACCATCTTTTAAAATATGCTTTCCTTATATCAATAAACCCCTTTATTTAAGAGAATTGCCGTAGGGCGCCTTTGAGTTTATTAAAAAGCCAAAAGGGTTTACGAGAAAACCTATGGGTTTTTCATCCAAAGTGTGATACCCTCACGGTTTATTAATCTAACTCCTATACACTTTTGAGTTGATAAAAAACGCCTTTTTGGA
>CAJNOQ010001749.1:0-28883 GCA_905250885.1 Didymodactylos carnosus | reverse complement strand
AAAAGTGGAGATATAAAGATACTACGCGAAAGAGCACGTTTTACGAAAAATAATCTATCTCAACTGGCATTGTTAAAATGTAATAGAAGTTTACTTTAGTAACTTTTTCTGTTTCAACAAGATTGATGTATTAAATGGCACAGAAAAAAAAAGAAATGAACCACAATCATCAAAAAAGAATCTAAAAGATTACCGGACTCGAAATGGACTCGGACTCGGACTCGGACTCGGTCCTTAATGTTAGGGACTCGGACTCGGACTCGGCTCGGACTCGGTCCCTCCCGGACTCGTCCATGCCTGGTGGGTATGATATAAATACATACTGCTAGAATCCGAAACGTACAGAACTTATCGCTTTATTGGATAAAGTACGTCTAAGATCGAAATACGTGAGATTTCAAACAATAGAAGCACAGCTGTTCAGGTAGTACACAGAATGTAACAAAAAGTGTAAAAATCACAATAACATTGGATAGAAGAACGAAATGGAATAAGGGCTTGCTAGTTATTGACCAGTCCTATCGGTTCCTGTTTATCGTCATATTTGCTAATACTAAACTTCGAGTCTAACGCTTTATATACAGTAATTCTACTAGAAAATTAAAAAGAAGATTAAAGCAAACAAAAAAAAACGTCGAGATTAATAATCATGTATTTTTGTTTTTTACACAAGAAAAAGCTCCGTTCACGAATAGGCGATGATAGTTATGCTTATTTTCTGATTTAAGAAAACAGAAATCTGTTTTTAGCTACCAAAATAATCCTGTGACTGGTTCAATCACATGCTCATCATCATCTTGTTGTTCATGTCTTCGATCTGTACCACGATATACCACAAGTATAATTGGTAAAGCACCCAAACTAAACCCATTTATCAAATTTTCCAACTTGTGTCCATTCATTAATTTTTTTAAATATGAACCAAAATGATGTTGCTAATATTGGTGCCAAGGATGTTAAAATTGATAATTAGTTTGCTAATATCCGTCAGAAATGTACCAGTAATATAGGTACCAATATATGAAAAAATAAATAATAGTTCTGTTCCTGGCGGTAATAAACAACTGGATGATGTATGACTACTATCAACTCTATTAAAAAAATATTTAAAACTATTTGAAAATAATAACCAAAATCTATGTAAATTATCGGATGTACTAAAATTTGGTATTAAATGAAAACCAAAACTCAAAGTAATACTTAAAAATTGAAATAAACTTTCAATAGTTTGAAGATAAATAACAGGAAATCCTTTTATGCCTAGTGATCGATGATTTATTTGCTGTTTCATTTCTTCAATATATTTTACTTGTAATTGTTCTTGAACAATATTCATTAAAGCAGCTGGTATTTATTCCTAAAATAAAAATAAATAGCCAGTATTAACCATGTTTTAATTCTGTTGTTGATGTTTCATCATATATTCGTTTAAATTTTGATATTATACTAAATAAAATACCATTACAAAACAATACGAGCCGATAAAATATGATACCAACGGTAAAATTTATGTTTTAATAATAATTTTGATAAAATAAATGTAAATGGTATCATTGATTGTACAAGAATCGCTAGAGATGGTGGCACACGACTTGCATGTGAACTAAAAACAATTAAAAAAACCATTTAGTATCATATAATCCCACTAAAAACATATATTTAATCCATTTCAATTGTATCATTTCTCATGCATTTTGTTGTTTATAATATAAGACATCAGTAATTGGCTAAAAACTAAATTAAATGGAAATGAACAAAAAAATGAATCAAAATAAACATATGTTAAACCTTGAAAAGTACCCAAAAATAATGTTAAATCGATTGATACCAATTGATAAGAGAACATTTAAAAGTCATAAATAATAACAATTAATTTAAGATGCACGTAATGCAAAGAACTACTGCATTTTATTTTTCGATGTATTATACATATTCTGATTCATCAGGTTGAGCTGATCACGGATATCATCTTCATAACCTCCAAAAGCCTTTTCTTCAGGATCAAAATTCCAAAATACTAAAAACCCTTAAAAAAAGGCAAAACTTTTTGGTTTTGAAAATTCCTTCGCAGTTTTTTCCCAGATGGGTTCAGTGACTTGAGCTTATCATTTTTGAATTCCTCCTGGAAAACTGAGTCTAGCCAAGTTAGTCTTAATCTGTAAACCTTAATGCAAAACTTCCGCAAGGCCCAGAATATATGATAGTAGAAAATGTAGACCCTCTGCTAGAAATTGAACTCTGGGTTTCAGGTTAGACACTAGGTTTTTGGTTCATACATCATTCGATAGCCCAAATAACACGCTACAAAGTTATGAAAAGCTTTTTCAAAGTTTTTTTCGTTGCTGAGAAAATTCTCTTTTTCTAAATCAGAGGCGAAAAAGTCGGAACTCTATCCATAATTCTCAATTTCCTTGATCAAAGGTCAATTTTTGAGCAATAAAAATATCATATTCGGAATCAGGATCAAAAACTAAGTCCAGTGATGAGTATTTTGAAATTTTTGATTGATTTTCGGTTTTTGGTGGTAACTTTTCAACGTGAAAATTCGAAAACAACTAAACTAGTCGGATAGGGTAGAAATACACACTCAGTTTTTGATCCTGATTCTGAAAACGATATTTTTATTGCTGAAAAGTTGAGTTTTAATCGTGAAAATTGAAAATTACGGACAGAATTCCGACTTAGTCGTCTCTTTTTTGGGATTTTAGTCAGGAAGAATATATTTTTGGATGCCAGGAAGGTGATATTCGTGATCAGCTCAACCTGACGAATCAGAATATATATAATACATCAAAAAATAAGATGCACTACTTCTTTGAATTACGTGCATCTTAAAACTAAATGGTCCACCATGAAAAATAGTAAAACCCGAATGTGAAAATTTCAAATTTCTGTTGTTATTGTTTCTCTTGATGAAGTTATACAAGATACCTAACTTTTGCGTGCACTCTCCGCCACATAGTGGCCATATAGGCGGAAGTTTGGCTCAAAATCGTTAGTGCGCTTTTTTGAGATTTGAATACCGTCATATATATTTTGGCTAACGGCCGATTTAATGGTGAAAAAAGTCCTTTTGTAAGGGTTTTCCTTGTTCAGAAAATTGGTAAAGAAAATCCACGTATTAATTAGCGCGTTTTTGAAAACGTTGATTGCGTATTTCGAACAAAGCGATCGAAACAAATTGTTTTGATACTTTCTGCAAGAGATAAATTGCATCTAAAAGACGACATCAGCAATGCTTTAAGTACTTTTTTCTCCATATGTAAACAAGGATCCAATTTGTATTTGTTACAGAAAAGTATTCAATGAAAAACTGAATGGTATATGAACCATCGTTATGTACCATATTACTAAGGAGAAGTGGTTTATTTCAAGCATCCCTTACCTAGTGACCATGTGCTTGAGTGACCATATTTTCCTATTTTCTCCCATAAGCAAGAAAGGATCCAACCGGTCTTTAGTATAGAAGAATAGCTCTTGAAAAGTTCTACAATATTTTGAGTAAACAAACTCTACATACCATTGGCTCAATTCATTATAATTCAAATATGAGAAAAGTCAAGGAAATGCACACATTATTTTGTAGTTTTCATCATCAAAAAATTTCAATTTTTTCTCAAAACCAACATCATGTTTGGAATTACCATTGAAAACTGCATTGAACAATCTTTGTTTCGGAACTTTTAGACAACTTTTTGATTTTTCAGCAAAAATCTCTGTCGAAAACATTCAAAATTGTCCAAAAATTCCGAAACAAAGATTGTTCAATGCAGTTTTCAATGGTAATTCCAAATTTTGCAAACTCCATGATATCTCTAAATATTTGTTAAATCAATCATATTTCAGTTAGCAAGATCAGGCATCTAAAATATTCACCTGGAGCAGAAAAACAGGTCGATTGGTGAGATTTTTAGAAAAACAAGCAACTGTATTAGAGTCAAACTCTGATTGCGGTCGTCATGTATAATGGCGCCGTTACGACAAGGAATGCAGTTAGTTGTTTGTTGATTAATATTAATTAGTTCTCGTAAATCTTACGCAACTTCTAGTAAATTTTAATCAACTAATAGATTAAAGAATGTTCGGAAAGATTATTAAGGTTTAGTTCAAAACAATACTGAACGAAGAAATACGAACAGAATTTTGAACGCTAACTGAAATAAGCAAAATGGTGCTTCACCTTCAAAAACTGGTAAGTATCTAGTAAGTATACTATAAATATAAGTTAATGATCATCGAAGCAATCTCTAATCTTCGATGACAATAAAAGCGACCAAAAGGTCCTATTTTCAGATCTTTTTATGCGACTAATCGTCAACTGACTACTTATTTTTCTTTTTTTACACAGCCTTATAGAATATGGAGTGATCGAAATTATACTAACACATAAGAAAATTACATGAGACAGAAGAAAAATAACATTAAAGAAAAGAACAGTAAACGAAATCTGTTTTATGACTACTGTTAAATATAGTGTAATATGCCGTGAAAACCTTCAGCGGAGCCACGAGATCAAAATACTGTCAGAATCCCGACGAGATCTCTGCACCGTGGGACTTGTCACGTTGATTCCAAATATGTGAAAATCTTGAGATGCGCTTCTCTAGAAAAAAGAACCAATAAATTTTGATCTGATTTGCGTGTTATCATTTATCATTTTTCTTTATCAATCAGTTACTACTCTGCGCAGTTAACTAGATAATTGTTGAACATACATTCGCGATTACAAGACTACCATAACCCAAAGAGAAAGCCGGAAAGTCATGTTAGCCGAGAACTACTTTAAGAAATGATGCTGCTTTTAAATTGGCGTAGAAAGTACGTTTTCGTCTCATGATCCGCCCCGATATCGACAGCTCTGTATCTCAAACAGTAGACTACCCTTTTCTAAAAAAATAGTTCCTCATTGAGTACAACTTGTGTGCTTCAAACTGACATAGAAAACGGGAGATTAATTTTATTTATTCTATTTTATTTTAATCTATCAAGTTGACAGAATATACAGTGATTTCATAGTGAGAAAAGATAAAACATTTTCACTTTCTTTTTTCTATGTCTGTCTCTGTATATGCGTAAAAACAGGAAAAATCAAACAAAGAAAAATGACATTATACAAGCAGAACAAAAAGCGCAATTTTTAAAATTGAGCGATATCGTTGAATACAGTGATATTCTAAGCAGAGCTTCTGAGATCCCAAAATTGCCTGTACCTCGATGAGACTCTCTGCTTTAATAAGAAAACACACTCCGTATGTACAATTTTAAAAGCACACGGGAACAAAGCACAGTGAGAAAAAGCAAAATAGTCTAGAAACAAAACTAGAACACGCCAGGTGTTTGAGCTAAACGAGCTTTTATTCGACAAATATCACTTTGCGCATTAATTATATGTGGATGATATGCTATTAACGTTTGATTATAATAATCTAATGCTTTTTGTAGAAGTTCGACTGCTTTGACCGTTTCTCCTTGGCTATCGTAAACATGTGCCATCACATGTAGATTACGTGCAATTGATACATGATTATGTGGAAAAATTTTTTGCTTTCTTTTCAATGCCTTTTCCAAATTTAAAATCGCATTTTCATGATCACCTTGTAAAAAATACACTCGACCACAGTTAAAATAGCTCATTGCTATCTCTGGATGGTCATCTGGCAAATGCTCTTTTCTTATTGTCAATGCATTTAAATAACAAGCTAGAGCATTAGTGTACTTTCTCCTACCAAGATAAATATCTCCGAAACCGTTTTTACAAAAAGCAAGATTTAGCTGTTGATTTGGCAATTGCTTATAAAGTTCAACGGCTCGTTTAAGCCAATGTTTTGCCAAACCATAATTTTTTTGATATACATAAACACTAGCCTCACGTGCCTGTGAATTGGCCATACCTTGTTTATTACCTAGTTTCTTATAAATTTCGTGTGATCGTTGTAAACATCGTAGGGCGAGCTTGTAATCACCTTCTAAAATATAAGCATCACCCGTATAATAATAAACGTTAGCTAGATCGTTCGTTTCATCATTGCAGAATGACAATAACAGATTTTCAAAATAGTTAATTGCTTTTCGATGTTCACCCATTTGATTTAGTAATTGTCCAAATAAGATCGTTTCGTTTCCACCAGCCATTTCTTGTTGTCGGTATTTAATATAATCTTGAGCAATCTTTTTTCCTTCGTCTGTTCCATGCATTTTTATATTCAAATACGTATTCGTTCCCGAATCGTCTGTTCGTTCCTCAATCTGATCTAATTTAAATGTCGTGCCCAAACCAAACAACACTTCTTGTTCTTCTCCATAACTACTGAACTGCGATATAAGATCTGTTCGGACGCTAGGTAGTCAAGGCAGGGGTAAGGAATGGCCTCCAAATGACTACGATTGGCTACGATAAGGGGAGAAGCAAAAGGTTACTAATTGCGTAGTCATTTAATATTTTTCTTATGATGATAAAGACGTATTTAACTGTATTTATTCGTGGTTGAAGAGGGAATTCATTTACATGCTCAGGTTTTCGATATTTTCGCTGAGATTTGCTCATTTCCTATGCCGTGCTGAGTCCGGTTCAAAATTCACTGTGTGGACTACATCCAGAGAAATGCAACCATATATAAAAAACCGGAACTTTCCGCAGTTAGCCTAATGAATTTCGTCAACTGTCTGAATAAATGGAGTAATACCAAATGGTTGAGAATTTCTTTTTCTAAAAGAGTATCTCATAAACAAATTGGATCTTTATTGTTTTTTAACTGAGCAGCCAATGATGAATTTTTGAATATTTATCCTTTCTTTTATTCTTCCAGTTAGGTGCCATACACGATTTGTGGAATATTCACGAACTTTAACGTTGAATGCACGATATATAGATATTCTCCGAAGCGGAAAGCTTGGAAGGATCAGTCGCTTCTGCCTGATTGATTTTCAAAAGGGCAAAGTGAGGCTGAGAAGATTTATGCTGACCATACTCTGCTTCTCTACACTGTGGAGGTTTTGGGTAAGTACTACAAAAAGCTGAGTTTTCTTATTCAGCTCTGGTGACTGCTGGTTCTGCTAGTACTCTCTGCCAACAAACTTTTCCCAGAAGGGAGATGAGTGTCCTACATAGCCTTACAGGAATTCCAGAAGCACCGTTTAACCAAAGGTGACTCTAAAATAGACCGGATGAAATCTTGAAAGAGGCAAAACTCATAGCTCACCGAATCTCGCCCTTCCCAGCACTTCCTATCGTCAACTAAATCGATACCACTATACTGACTCCCATCAGACTTTCCTGTGCATATTTTTTGTTCCCTTATCCACTCTCACAATAGTTTCCCACAACGTTTGATTCTTCTTTAAATTAGACTATTCGTTTCGCAAACTGTGGATGTTATGAAAGTATTACTCATGAAAGGTTCCTGCTTCTGCTTCTACTATTTGCATCTAAAGTCACACTCTTCGAGCAAGTGGAATTTCTCAGTCATATCATTATATCCAACTCAATTTAACCACTAAATGATTGAATCAAAGCTATTCTTGAAATACCAGAACCACAAACAAATTTATTGGAAAAATTAGCTGGTACTGAAACTTATATTGAATTTTACTCAAATTGTATCATCTATTCAGAAAGTGATAAACGAAAATTATTTTGTTGGCACGATGAACAAAAACACGCATTCATCAATTTGGAGAAATTATTGACAGAACCATCATTACTATATTTTAAAAGTATTTCTACTCACACAAAATTCATTTTGTGTTTTTCAATAGTTTTAGTTTAGAATACTATAATGGAATATTTTCTGCCTGTAATCTGAAATAATAAACCTTATGTCATACCAACACTCTCCGGCATTTGTTTAACTGTAGCATGATAACCGATGGAGGATTATGTGAGCTCCTTCTGTGGCAAACACTTGTGACACTTATATTACATACCTAAACTCATCAACGCTACACTATTTGATGCTACATTGCTGAGAGCCACATACATATAGAGTTCTCAAGGGACTTTCCCTTGGGAAATCTTATATCAGTGGACTGGTTAACACTCATAAGTAACTCCAGTCGAATCAGTTTTTCATCAGCCATTTCTTCCAGCAAAAATAAGTTCGGTCTTACTGCTTTTTGTTTTAGAGAGGCGGTAAGAGCGCGTACTTCTTAACAAAGGTATTCTTTATTCTCTCGTTTATCCAAAAGTTGCGCAGATACTTTTAATAAGCTGTCTGTCGGAGAATTTTTAGGATTTTCTGCAAAAAAAATTGATTTGCTTCGACAAAGGCCTGTTAAATACAGGGACGACACCATTGTTGCTGAGAAGTAGTAAAGAAAACGGCAAGGAAATACACGAAGAAAGAAAAAGGGATGGATACACACACAGATTTTTTGGCGCTTTAAAAACAACAGAACTTTTTGACTACGTTCCATGGGGAAGGGGAAAAAGAGTGAGTATGTGAAAGACTACACTATCAGTAGATAAGAGGTGATTCAGAAGTCCCCAGTAAATTGAATACGTTGTTTTCGAAAAGCTCCATATCAGCTACAACTACTTCCAATTTTAAATCGACAATAATCTCGAAAACAGCTCTGACTATACTACTAGCCGGTCGTCGGCCACATTTTGCATTGGCAAACAACTGAGCTACTTTTGGACAATAACTTGTTGAAAGAAAAGTATTTGCAGCTATTAAACCACCATCTTCTAGAATTTTCTTTAGTTTATCAACTTCATCTATAGTCAATTTGAGGCCACGAAAGACCTGAATGGTTGACTGTGTCGCGATATTTGACTGTTTATATTTCTTTGACTGCTCGATTAAATTCAGGCATAGATCAACAATATAATAGCGAAGCGCGTACAACTGTGCGACATCTTCAGTTCGTAGGGCTTGATTAATAATTCGAAATAGAAAATAATCTTTAGTATATTCGTTAATTGCATTTTCTGATTTATACTCCCGTTCAAATTGATCAATATTAATCATTTCTTCTTCGTTTATGCCTCGATAATAGTTTCGACATAGTGTTAGAAATTCATGTTTCGCTTGTTCAGTATGATAGGGTAGTTTCAATAACATTTCTTGTAAGAGTTGAAACCAAATGAATTCAGCTGATTCTATGTTTAAATCTCGTGTTGATTTTTGTTTTGCTGTATTATAAAAATTAAATACTGTCAAATGAGCAATCTGTTCAATATCACTTTTCAGAATGAGTATTAGATCATGTGCATCATCAAATATACCCTTAATTTTATTGAATTCAACCATTAATGGTTGATATCTATCACAACGAAAACAGTATATATAAACCGAATGGATATGTTTCGACGAATGAATTTTAGTTAAAATATCTTTTGTCGATTTTCCAGCTACTATTAGAAATACGGTTTTACTTCTGTTTTCGATCGAACTAATATATTCGAGAAACTTTTCTTGAGATGTATAAAACTGTACATGATCAGTGATCTTGGAGAATTTCGTTTTTGTATCGCTTGCGTCTGAAGCCATATTTTCATCAAACCAAATTAACACAACATCATTATTTATGGGTACTTCTGTAGTCGTATCACCTGTTGTACTGGCGTTATTGTTCAGTAATGCGGTCGAAGGTGCACTACTCGCATTATCTCCATCATTTAACATATCATGTTGCGATTGATTTGAAACTTTCGAGCCCATGTCAGCGAAATGTAATTACTAGTTCTACGCTACTTGTCTGCTTGACGATACGAGTAATCAGAGAAAAATGCTTGTACCTTTATTGCACACAAATAGACATTCAAATAAAAACAAAATTGATTATTGTATGTACTAAAGATGTTCGGTAATTACCCAATTTTATAGAAATTTCATGCATCGACCTGCGAACATTGACAGGTTATATACATCGCTACTTTTCAATAACTATGTCTTACTGCCTAGAAGTAGGAAGTTTTTTTTCTTCAAATGATTGTCTTTTATCCTGTTGCCACGAAATCGATCAGGTATTTCACACCACGATGTCTGAGCTTTCCATTCACAAAGTATATGTTTCTTAAAGCATAGAACAGAAAGTTTCCCATGTTACTTTATAGAGAGCACAAGTATTCATATTAACCGATTCGATGCTAGAATCCTGTAGTAAACTGTCGGATCGTATCGGATCTTGTGGAAAATCCTATTTTGACCCAAATTTCGAGACACGAAATAGATAACAGGCCTGGCAGACTTTAGCAGAATTTCAGAAAAGATTCTACAAATAATTGCTGGTCATAACCAGCGGGTAAATAAACGGAAGAAAACAAAAATAACATTACTTCCTTTTTGGCAAACGTTGACCTTGTCAGTAAGAACTAGCATAACTCAACCTGAAAAACACACGACACAAGATAAAAATGCATTTGGAATGTAGTGACAGAAATAGATTCTCATCTGTAAGAGATGACGCGATTCGACAAATTCAAAAACTGCCTTACTACACTTATTCAAAAATAAAAGAAGATTTGGGCATCTTGGATGTTCTTTGGAAGAGGAAAGATAAGAATCTTTTGTTTTCACTTTTATCGGGTAATTGACTTTCCTTTTATCCGAGTTCACAGACGGCGCCTATGTAGAACAAAGAGAAAATGTTTTTCTCTATGTTCCGCAAAAGTGACATCTATTTGCTTTTTGTGCTGGTTATAGTGACGGATCGTAGTAGAATTGTATCTGCTGAAACTTCATTAAAAACTTAGTCTGCTTCCATCATTTTTAAATTTTTCTTGTGACTCATTATACCTTTCAACGGCTAAAAAGAGGCGTTTTTCCGCAGTTTTATACCTATTCTGAACACGTTTGTGATCTAGTATCAAAAAAGTAAACAGCGTCGAAAGAGTGTTTGAGGTTTCGTTCGAGAACGATGTACATTTTGTTGTAAAAACGTTGGCGTGATTTGCTCTGTTCTCAGAATTCTTCCATGTGATATTCTTCATATGTTTCAGAAAAGAAGGCTTTTTTCTCATTCTCTGTCTAAACTTCGCGCCTTATCACATTCACGGTTTTGTATGATCTCACTACTTTTTTCACAAACGCGATAAAAGCTTTTTTTTGTGAAACGTAGGAAGAATATAACTTAGGAGAATTCTGATAACAGAGCGAATCACGCCAAAATGAATCACGCTATTTTGTTTACAACAAAATATATATCGTACAAAAATATGAATATTAATGTTAGAAAACTAATAACTATCCACTGCAAACAAATTATGAGATTCTATTTTCGAATGTCCTGTACTCGAATATCGTAGTTTGTTAAGTCGGAAAGGATCGCTTCTGGGAAAATACAGAGCGTGTGTAACATCATATCGGCATGGCTCTACTGTTATCATATTAATATTCACATGCACTGTTATTGATTTGGATGTATCTAATATTTGCTTACGTTGTAACAACATTGGATAGACTTCCACTTGTTCTTGAGATGAAAGGTATTCTATCAGACTTCGTATTGTTGTTACCAATTCTTCGTTACCAGCTATTTTTTCTAGCGAAGTAGATGTTGACTGTTGTTCATTAGATGATGATGATTGAGATTGTAGAGAAGTGCCAAAACACTGTATTGTCGGAACAAGTACCATTATTGTGCCTAATTTACGCGATAATGTACAAATGCGGGTTTTTAGATTGTAAATAGTTAATTTTGTATGATAATTATCTACTTTTAATAAAACACGTAGTAACAATAACGAACGTTGGTGAAGATGTTGTGCTCAATTTCACATCAAATGGTATCTGCGCAGTTTCTTCTAAAATGTTAACAAACGTTTTCCCTTTCGTCCCTTGTATACCTAATAAATTCTTATTCAGGTCGATGGTAGCATGACATTTTCTAAGTCAATTATTCCCTAAAAGCATACCAGAAACGAGTTCTTTCACTATTACAGATGTTACCATTGTTGTAATGTGACAGACATTGATGTGCAAATCCACCAGACCAATAATTTTCATTTTACGTTGATCAGCTAATTCGAATGATTGTGTTTTGCCGTAAATTTTTGAATGATGAAGCTTAGTCAATTGTTGTTGAGTAGCGAAGGTGTTAGCTCCAGTGTCCACTAGGATTCACATTATTCTGTTGTTCACCGGGACATATATGTAAGCCATGGAGGATGTTGAAACTGTTGTGCCTGATTGTGGGTTTGTGCTGTTGTCGTTGGAGGAGCTACCATCATGCACCTTTACTACGCGTGTAAAGGACATTGTGCAGCATAATTACAATATTTGCCACAAGTAAAACATAACTGATTTTGCTTTCAATAAATGAAGCGTTGTTAGTCTGATAACCTAATTGTAGTGGCTGATTCGTCCACCTCTTTGATTCAGGCAATCTTTGCTAAAGATATCTGAATTTCTGCATCTTCCGTCTGATGTTTTAACCAAAACTCAACAATAAACACTGCTAATGGATTTTCAGTTTTGCATGGTTCACTAACAAAATATCGTTGTTTTACATTCCTCATTTTACTTTTGACAAAACACTTCTAATGTTAGGTGAATAAATACTATTTGCACCTTATTTTTACTATATTATCAATAGTATTCAATCATTATGCTCATTTTAATTGACATTTTATCATTTTGTGATCAGACGAGAAAAAACATCTTTACCTGTTTTACTTTCCATTGATGGGTTAAACCATTTCTTCTTGTGCGCTTTTACGGTTCAATGAATGTGTAATAATTTTGCTGCCTTTTTCCAACTGTATGCAAAAGTAAGGAATATCATAGCATTAAACATGCTTGTTTGTTTACCTAAACTTATTTTCATAAAAGTAGAAGCAGAACTAACTAATAGGGTTCTGGATGGAATCGACTAGTCATTATACCATTCCTGGATCCTAATATCAAAGGAAATTAGTAGTACAAGAACAAAAATAGCATCAGTGCGAGAAAGAAAATACATAAATTGCGTGGGGGAGAGCGAGGTACAGCAAAGAAAAGAATAAAATTGTAAACATCGAATCCTAAAGATTCTTCTATATAACATACAACTGCATGATAGATAACAGAGTAATGATCCTTACACAGTTCATTATGAAGAAGCAGTTAAGTCTTAAGAGAACAACTCACATTAGGTATCGAATTTCCTATAGATTTAAAAAGTTCAGCTCGCTGACTGATATGGAGAGAACAGTCTAGTAAATAGTGGTGCACTGTATCTTTCTCATCGCATAAACAATTTTTATCACGTAGTAGTGTTTTGATATACAAATCGTTGTTCAATGACGAGAAACCACAACACATTTGGTAACGGAGTTTGTCTACTGCGAGTTGAATACCATACACGCCAAAAAATTTTAGCGTGTCTGTAGTTGTTTTTAGTTTCCATCTGAAGGCTTTTAAACTCTTACATAGGCACATTGCTTTACTTAATTAGTTCTAATTTTTAACAGCGGTAGGAAAAAATGTATTTTCAAACTTTTTACTGTGAAAACACTTATTCATAACCCAGCTACCTTGAATTTTATTTTCCACTTGCGATACACTCTGTTAACCAGTACTATCAGTTAGAAAAAAAAAGCAAAATTATTACATATTCGTTGAACCGTAAAAGTGCACAAGACGTATAGGTTTTAACCCATCTGATAAAAAGCAAAACAGGTAACGATGTCTTTTCGCTTTTGGTCATCGAAATGATAAAATGTTAATTAAAATGAGCGTAATAATTGAAATAATCATCAAAATGCGTTTTTTCTTTTGAATAGATCCAGGTGTTGTGATAACATTTTATCGAATTGTCATAGCGCAGGGATGTGTTTACAGGGTTTTCTCTGTACTGCACAATGTCCACTCACATATATCATGTCCACTGAGTATGTGTGAAAATTGATAGCAAGCTTTGTATAGCGAATTTCTAATATTTCCTGCCATCCTAAAACTTGCAAGACATTTTCCCTACTAATTAATCTTAAACATCCGCTCACAGCTAAAGCAAACTTTTATTGAATTGCAGAAATTAATGACAAATTTTCCAGGGCCTGTTCTTACGTTAGATAGCAGCTAAAAGATCATACTTGGAAAAAATGAAGATAACTTTAAGTAAGGCATGGGCTTATCTTGTATTAGGTGTTAAAATGTCGTGGAAACGATTGGTCTTCCGTAAGTCCGTTGACCAAATGGTTCTTGAAACAAAAGAAAATGTTTTTAATCGGCCATTGAACTTTCTTCATTTGAATACATTAGGATTGGGGGCAATTATCGGTGAGTTCGTCGAGAAAGTTGAAAGTAATCTCTTTTTCTTTTCTTGTTCATTCTAGGTGCTGGTATATTTGTTTTAAGTGGTGAAGCTGCGGCAAACGTTGCTGGACCATCAATTATTGTTTCTTATTGTATTGCAGCAGTGGTAGCTGCTCTGGCTGCGCTCTCTTATTGTGAAATGGCTTCGATGGTACCGATCTCTGGCTCGTCGTATTCATATGTCTATACGACAATGGGTGAGTTTGCTGGTTGGCTGGTAGGATGGGATTTGTGTCTTGAATATATGATGGGTGTCTCTGTTGTGGCTGTTGGCTGGTCGGGTTACGTAGCTTCATTTATTAGATTATTGTTTTCAACAGGAATCGAACATCGAATCCTCGATGCGCCACTTAACTGGAATGACACGACACAGAGTTTTTATTGGAATGGATCATACTTCAACTTACCTGCCATTCTCATTATTATAGCATTAACGGCTCTTCTAGTTTACGATATTGATGTTTCTGCCACATTTAACAGCATTATAGTCCTACTTAAAATAGTCATTATGCTTATATTTATCACCGCCTGTATTAAATTTATTAATCCCAAAAACTATCGTCCATTTATTCCTAAAAATCTGGGCGGTAATAAGTATGGTGTAATTGGGATGTTTCATGCTTCGACCATTGTCTTTTTCTCGTTTATTGGCTTTGATGCTATAACAACAGCGGCACAAGAAACAAAAAAAGAATCACAAAATACACTTGCGATTAGTATCATGACATCATTAATGGTTTCAACTGTTCTGTATCTTGGTTTTATTTCGGTGCTTGTTGGAGTTGTCTCGTACGAATCACTCAATGTTCATAACCCAATTTCGACTGTTACACGAGCAATGAACATGAAATGGCTTGAAATTACGGTAGATGTAGGTGCTATATTGGGCTTGACTTCGGTAACCCTAGTTAATTTATTTGCGCAACCACGAATTTTATATGTTATGTCAAAAGATGGTTTATTACCAAAATTTTTTTCTAAACTACGTTCAACAAAGCAAAAGAAAGCAAAAAATTTACCAACAGCATCCGACCAAACGCGTGTCGATGTAGACGAATCAATATCAAATCCTCCAGCCGTGATAAGAGCTACTTCTACTAAACCTCAAAATGCACAACCACAAACTCTGGGATCACCGTATGCAGCCACAATTGTTACAGGTACATAAATGTGCATTTATCAACCAAAGACGTCTTCTAAGATGTTATGGTTTTCTTCTTTTAGGGGTTATTTGTGCATTAGTCGCTGGTTTTGTTCCAATTAACTTTTTAGCTGAAATTACTTCAGTGGGTACATTATTTTCTTTTTTACTTGTTCATGTTGGTGTATTTATAATGCACTGGAGTCATAAATACGTTCCACGTTCTTTCCGTTTTCCAAGTCGAACATTATTTATACCGATTCTCGGAATTTTGTCAAGTCTCTTACTAATGCATACATCCTCACAATGGACTAAGATAAGATTTGGCATTTGGACAATTATTGGATTGATAGTTTATTTTTCATATAGTTTGAAAAGATCGGTCATGTGGAATATACACAAAGCTGCAGAAAACTGTAATGTAGAAGGAATAATTGATACATGCAATGGGCTACATGAACTTGCAGTTACGACGCTTAAAGGTCAAGAGACTCATACCGGAGAAACAACAGCGCAACCTCCTCGAATAGTCATGGATTTAACTATCGTGCATGCAACAATTCGCTAAAATGATCATTAATATAATACATAGATCCTTCGGTTAAGAGCCCTGTTTTACGGACATCCGGGGACGAAAAACTTTCCTGATCTCCATTTCTGTAAAAAAGATTGTAACTAGTACTGAAAAGAAACTGTTGCTCATCTCTCTAAAATCTAACTAGTCTGTTTAGTATTGTTTAGGCATTCATGTTTTACGGGAAGATGAGAAAAACTTTTAAATTATTGGAACCTATTGGATGCGAAAAATGGATTAAAAGACTGAGCAACTCAGCTTACTATTGCACTGGTACAAAAAATCTCTTAATCCTTTTGATACTCAAATAAAACTCTTTACTACTATACATAAAGTTCAGTTCAAGTAGTGTCATTTCAAAATCGAAAAATAGGCTAGAGAATTCCTTTCAGTACGCATACGAGAAATATTTCTAATTTTGAATAATCGTTCAACGAGGAACTGTATAAACGTTTTGTTTGCATTTCATTGAGAAAAATTGGAATATTAATTTTCGAAAACTAATAACTTTCAAATACAAACAAATTAGAGATTCTATTTTCGAAGCATTCTGGAAAACCTGAACGCTACTAAACGAAGTATTTGATTTTTGGTCAGAAATTTTGGCAAATCGTACAGGCTTATAGAACAAAGAATGCTGAGCAAATTAAGATATCTCCCAGCCGTCTATTTTAAGTTTTCAACGGAATATTTTGGCTGTTTTCTTAGAAAAATTCGTGCATATTACCTTTTGTAAATCGTCACCAGTTCAGTGAGAAAGCACCATAGACAGCTGGGATATATCTTATTTCACTCTCTCTAAGACTGTACGATTTGAAAAAAGACTTCTGACCAAAAACCAAATACTTCGTTTGCTAGCGTTAAGGTTTTGTAGAAGTCCTAAAGAGTGTCCCACAAATTCTGAAACGATTTCTAGAACGATGAATTTACAAATGGTTTCAGAAAACAAAATTCCTTACTATATCAAACGATAGACAATTTAATTCTCTACAAGATTGTATACTCATTTTTAAGGTTCATCTTTGATGTTTGGCATGAAAATTCTAACAGGAAAAGCTTCAATATTTTTAACGGCACAATGCAGTCTTAAAGTGCAAACTGCTCTCTTTTTTTAATTGCTTATAATGAGCATAAAAAGATTTGAAATAATTTTACTACAGTCAAATGGTGAAGAATTTAATGCTTTACAAAAGCGTACTTGAAGGAAATTTATTTCAATTGCCAGTGTCTTTAATACATAAACTTCCAAGTCTACCGAAGTTTCTAGCACTAAAAGAAAGTTTTTACTGTTCCAGTATAAAATCCAAAGTTCAGATCATTAGTTTACAGACTAAAAAATGCAGACTTTCGCGCTCTATTAGACTTCGTAACTTACAAACAAAACTGCTACTTTTTCTACCTGAAAAACTAGGAAATACTGGTTGCGCTAAGATAGCCGGGAAATAGGAGAAAATTACTTTCCTTAAAGACTCTTTTCGCTCTGATTTCGTCTAAAAAGAGCATTGCTTGTCATTAAAAAGAAGTATAATATTGTAGAAAATGTCTTGCTGAATTTTCGGTATACTTTATTTTGTTGAATACGTGATTTTTAGCGAGGTTTTGCGCAAAAAATCGATCTTTTGAAGGTTAAGAAGCTTGTCCTGTGCAGACTTACTGTGCCGAACATCAAAGATGAATCTTAAAAATGAATATACAATGTTGTAGAGAATTAAATTGTCTATCGTTTGATATAGTAAGAATTTTGTTTTCTGAAACGATTTGTAAATTCATCGTTCTAGAACGTATCTTCGAACATATATTTTGTGACTGGACGCACCTGTCGAAATACTCTGACTATCTCAGGCTGTAGAGAATTTCAAGGGCTTTTAGTCGTGTATCCAGTTAGTCTATTGAGTCTAAAACAGCTGAGAAAAGCAGCGTTTACTCATTACGTAGGCCTCATTTTGAGGGTGTTGATTAGCGTGGTATTGGAAAGAAATTGACGGGATTTTAGTGCACAAATGTGTTTGATTTTGCTTGGTACCGAATACAGATAGTTCTTCCCTCTATACGAAGCCACTATTAGTTGAAAACATGAGTGGGTCGATTTTTAACCTTATGAGGACCCGTGCTTTTAAAAAATGATGAAGTAAACGATTTGAAGAATGAATTAGAAAATGTGTGATAACAGTATCCGTATCGGGATAGGTTAGGTATTAGTGCAGATGAGAGAATACCAAAAAGCCGGACAGTATTTCCAATTGATAATTGAACAATTACCTCATCCAGCTCTCGATGGTCTCTATAACGGTCTTGGCATGATTTTTAATAATACAAGTGACTGTCGAAAATTATAAAAATATCACAATCAGACATTAAAACGCTATATGAAGTGTGACATTTACTCGATAGAGAATGATATGGGTACAATTTACACCCATATTCGCTCCGCTTGCTATCACACCGCCAGCTTGAATTTAGCATTAGACCATCACAATCTTGTAGCTGATCTTCAATAAAAGCCTAAATGTGTGATTCTAGCACGACGAATTTCAGGAATAGTTTCCTTAGAACGCATTATTTTAAAATTTTGTGTTTTTGAACAGGCAGTCCTGACTCTGTGCTACAAAGGACGTTGAAAAATCCTACAGGAATGGACACTTCCTCAAAATCCCAGGCCCAATAGACACGGTCGTAAACGACCGTATACGGCCACGTACGGCGATATACACCAGCTGTATACGGTGGTTGTATTACGACGAAATACGGTGGTTTACGACTGCCGTATACGGTGAATTTTCGGTGCCGTGTGTTCCTTGGAATTCCATCGCAAAATGTTTTCTTATGAGTTTTCCAATATGAACAAGTGTTCTTATGTGATCAAAATGGCATCAAATTGTTCTTTTGATCAACTATTCAGATCCAAAAAACGGCGCGTTGACATTCTCAAAACGGCAAAAAAACAGCCAGTTGGTGGCCAATCTCTCGGTGGCACCTTACAATTTATTTCCACTTCAGCAAACTACGGTTTCTATACTATGTATGAAAGTTTGACGGAAGCTGTGGTAAGGTATTTTCATACATGGGAGCCCACGCTTAGAAATTCATGATATTTATTGCAAACATGAACAGCAAATTCACACTGTCAGTCCGTCTGCACTTTCCCAATCGAGAAATATGTCCCGATCGGGAAACTTTCCCAATCGGGAAAGATGTTATCTCATGAACCATAAGTCGTCTGTAGTGCGACCAGGTTTTATTCTGTTGCTTAGGTGATTTACATTTGCTCTATGTGAAAAGCTGAAGCTCCTCTTTGAACGTTGGTTACGTGCCATCCTAAAACAACTTTTTGCTGAAAAATCCCTTATTTTTATTTCCCGATCGCGGAATAAGAGAGGATATTTCCTGTTCTGGAAAGGTCAACTATTTCCCGTTTGGGAAAGAAATATTTCCTGATCGAAAAATAATGCGATACTATGCACTGTACTCTTCTTAACACTCATTTTGACTTTCTCAGTGCTAACATCTCAACCGGAACCGGATGAAGAGAAAAGAAATTGAATAATTTGTTCGGCTACGTATCGAAAGCCGTTAGATTGTCCTATCCAATGGCTAAAGTTAGAGCTTATTAATTCAACTGTAGAGTTGTTGATGCCTCTAGTGAACTTTATGAAAGAAGTTCTTGCTTGAAAATATTTGTTATTGACATTTTTTGTAGTGTGATCAAAACTTTAACTTTGATGAGTCATTCTAAAAACGATAGTGAAAATATCTAGGTCGTGTCAGAAATGTATATTTCGTTCTTCTTCCATGTGACTGTACTGTGCAGTTCGATTGTGAAACGTGTGCTTTTCAATTTTTTTCCGACAATGCTTATTCTCTGTATCGTGAATAGATAAACAAGAGAAAGTAACTGACATGTCTAAAAAATATAACAATTTAGATTATACATATCAGTTTATCTAAAACGTTTATAGTGAAACTATCCATTATATGTCATCTTCGAAGAGTCATCATACAGGTCGCATAAATATCAAATTTAAAGCTGATGCTCAAGAACGTGCTTAGTCAAAATCCAAACGGAAGAAAACGATGATAAAAAAGTAGGTGTTAATTTGTACATGTAAGCCTATAGATAAGTTAAATCTGTGCACGTTGCGTTAGCCAATTTGAGATTCTGAGTTTGATAGGCTTTGTAGTACAAACATTTGTTTTTAACACATTTAGATCAAAAACCACTTAGGTTCGATTGCAAAACTTTTCCATTGAGACTGCATAACTCTCTTTTTTGTAAGACTTGACTTATTCGTAAACATTTACGCCAGTTTAACATATCTTTAAGTAAATTAGTTCTATGATACGTTCGGGAGGATGGTTTTATACTCATATTTTTAAATACTGTTGTGCGAATCTAAATATACAACATGAGAGTTACACTAACTTTTCTCAGAGTCTTGGGAGTAGTAAGAGCAAGAGCGTACATGAGAAAACGAAATGAATTTTGTTGAAAGCCTTTGCTAAACGTATGTGAGAGAAAGGAACTTAATATTGTTGCTGTATTTGTTGTAGGTAACCGAGTACGTTTCTGTTACTAAAGAAACGGCAGCACTTGTACTCGACAGCACAAGTGGTATAACTGTAGAAGGTCCATGTACAGAATTTAACGATGATATTCTCAATGTTCTCGATGCCAAACCTAATATGAAATCACGCGGTACTCAGTATTCTGTACTAGATATATCAGTCAAAAAAGGTTGCATAATTTGTGGAGAATTATTTAAAAAAGGTGATGAAGTTTTGACATGCAGGATATCTTCATGTAAAAATTCTGTGCATGTTCGCTATTTAGGAATAGTCGAAATTCGTGCAAAGGCTTTAGATTGCCTCACATATCATTGTAATATTCATCTGTGAGTTTTTATCCGTGATTTTATCAAATAAAACAAAAGAATGTTAAACTTTTTATATATATCTATATTTCGATTGACCGTCATCCAGATCTTCTCTGTAGGAACACCATTGGGAAGTAAACTCTTAATGCTTTTGTTGACATTTTCTAGTACAAAATGCAAGCCTTCGCAAGGCTCTGAATTTCTGGTTGTTGTAAATGTTTCTGTAGTCTCGTAATAAGCTCTTAGTGTATTAGACATAATAGTACGAAGTAAAGAATCATGCACCATAATAAACTGATATTTGAGATGATTAGCTGAATAAAAGACAAGATCGACTAATGATTTTGTTTCTCTAAGAAAAGTCGTATGGTTCTTCCGCATGACATTTCGTGGAGCAAAGACTCCAAATATAAATATGAACGTAACTTGCGTGTAAAATCGAATAGGTGGTGAAGATGTAGATAACCATTTCATAAATAGATTATAGTTTTTCGTTTTGTTGTAGACAAATACTGATGAATCAACTCGAGCGTATTACCATACAGCACGACTAATAACACCTCAATGGTTTTGTGATGATCGGAGCAATTTTTCATATACTGCTGGGCTCTATCGGTCTTAAAATGTAGACAATCAGCTAGCTCATGTCCAAATATGTTCCAAATGAAAAGCATAATCGAGCGACAAACGTTCATTTCTATATGTCCGAGACCTGGCCGAAGGAGTAAATCTTTGAATGACATATACTGGAATTTGTTAGAAGACATTTTTGATGATTTGTGAGTGCTATTATAATGTTCTTTCAGAGCACTGGAAGATTTACATGGAGGATCACAGAGATCACAAAAAAAGTTAGAATTGACTAATTTCCAGGCAATACAATAGGGAATGCCGTCGATCGCAATACACATCCATTTACGTTGAGTTTGTGAATTGGAGTTTGATTGAAGAAGCCCTTCTTTCAAATCACATAGAGTTGTCTCCACAGCATGAAAGGACGATGGATTTACAGTTTTGGGTTCCCCAACAATAATATTTGATTTCTGTGATGGACAAAAGCTACAACATACAAAACATTGCGTATTTTCTGATTGAAAGAGGTTAATGAAAAGGAATGCTAGTACTTTTGGTCCGGCAGTTAAGTAATAAATGAATACTCACGATGGTATATTGAGAAATGCTATCGATATAGTTTTATTAACGTTAATATTGAGCTGAGCTGATAAAGAGTTGATAGGTGGTGCGACTCTGACAAGTTTGACTTCACATTTATCACATTTTTGTCTACCATTTTCATATACCCTGCTGCATCTTGCACATTCTAGAATTTTCGAAGAGACATTCTCTATTTCAATAGCCTTGTCAATAAAATCACTACCATCAATGGTACTTTTCATTTCGATTACTATTAATTCGTTAATAAATGATTCGAAACTTGACTGTACTATTGGTCGTTGGTTAAACATATTTATCATAATATCTGCGCTTTTCTTTAATCCCTTTAGCTCATCAATTTTATCTTCACAAGCACTTTGTAATGCTTTTTCTGTACACCATTTGCCTAATCCTAACTCTTGTTTTTGAATGTCTAATGTGGAATTCACCACTGCATGCACAATAGTGGTAGAAACACTAGATAGGCTGTCAATATTGCAAATAGAAAATAAGATATCTCCTGGCTGTCTATAACGCTTTTTCACTGGAATATTTTGGTAATATTCACGCCCCCTTGTAGCCATTCGTAAGTCGACTGCAGTGGCTGAAAAAGCGTTATAGACAGCCGGGAGATGTTCTGAGCTTATTTTGCTCACAACTCTTTGCTCTATAAGGCTATGTGGTTTGCAAAACTTTCTGACTAAAAGGCAAAGACTTGGTTTTCTAGCGGTCACGTTTTCCAGATACCCTATTATCGAGTTTTCTCATAAAATGTTGATATGCACCTCAACTGATAGAAAAATCTTCGGGCTATTCAAAACAGTATTCAGATTTGTTGCAGTTTTCATATCAAAAAGTGACATCTACTATGCTATCATCAGAAATCATACGGAAATTGGGAACTCTCATATACTACTCCAAAACATCTCGAAACCGCTGCTATTGAATTCCTGATCGTTTTTAACCTATAAAAACGCTAAATGTGAAGATTTGGATCGAAATTTCTCTTAGAACTAAATAATCAGCTCCCCGATTATAGGTATGCTGAAAGAACATGCCGTATTTTAGGAACGAAAGGGAGTTAAAAGAAACAAATACTTAACTTTTATCACCTCGACGAGACGAATCTAACGACGGTAAAATAAACGTTCCATCTCTTTTTAAAAATGACTTGATGCTTTTTTCAGCTAAAAAACTGGTTTTTGAGCTGTCGAAGAAAGCAAAGATTAGTCGATCATACGCATGAGAGCTGAACGATCGAAAACTAAATTTTTAGAATCAGTTTATCACGTAGATTAAGAAAAAATAACTTTCAAAAGTCTACCATCTTTGACTTAGGAGCATCAGTCACTTTTCTCCAAAAAAATGAGGTTTTTCAAATTTTCGATTTTTCCGAGATTTTGACCACAAAAAAAGGGTTTTTCTGAACATACCATACATATTCGGGTTCAGCGTAAAATACTGGATCAAATGATGTATGAAAATCAAAAAAATTAAAACTGCTCTATTTTTTCCTTGCCCCTACCTTAAATACCCTATATAGGAAACACAAACCACTTATGAAAAGTAATTTTTTTAAAAAAAATTAAGAAACTTTTTGATAACTTAATGGTACTACGGCTAAGAAAATGTCTTTTTTTCAATCTGACCTTGAGCATCTAATAAACTCCGATTTTCAGATCGGTTCTAGTGGAAGGTTTCATATGGTAATGCTGAACTGTGTCAGTTCCGTCGATGAGTAATATTATCTTTATTAAGGATTGGCTGTAACACCTCTCGCCAATAGTCTTCCCTAGCTTGTCGATGTTCTAAACCTTGGTATCCACTTTCAAACGGAATGATTTCTAGATCTCCCATTGAGTGATTGTGACCACTAAAGTGTATATCTATATTCGTTTTTCTTATCGTTCTTACTTGAGAAAGGTGTCTTATTAAACGGTAGCGTCAAGAGTTTTCCGATTCACCCACATATTCCGCAGTACGTCGTTTACATCGGATATAGTAGCAGATATTCGTTGTTCGACAGGTAATATATTGTCGAATCTTTATCTCTGTCCCAAAAACAGTACCAAAAAAAGACGAACATTGTCTACTGTATTTACAACAGGAGCATCCTACTCGGTGGCATTTAAAAAGTCCGATATTCTGGTGCATTTGTGTTGGGATTAAATATTTGAGGTTTCTCGTATATTCTCGATGTACAAGTATCTATTTCAGATTAGGGGGACATTTGTAAACAAATCTATACTTCCACCAGTCTACTGTGTGTTTCGAATAGTTTTCAAACGTGTCTTTTATATTTTTCAGTTGTTTATTATATGTCAAGGAGATAATCTTTTTACGATTATATTTCTCTGTTATCACTTCCGTATCCTGTATTTTCAGTAATCGTTCTCGGTTTAGTTGATCGACTTTTCTGATTTTTGATAAAACTAAATTTCCGTTATGGCTACGTTTCAATAGGCGTAGAAAGATTTCTGCATATGCTTTCCATTTTTCTGTAACATCAGAACATATACGTTTGGCCCGATGTGCCAATGTAGTAGATTTGTTTTCAATAATGTGTCCCGGATGAGCGGATTCTCGGTCACATATTGAAACGTGTCCGTTAGTTTAACGAAAATTTTTGTCGCTAATTGACTTTTTACATAGTCAGTACATCCTAACGAACGATAGTATGTTTTAGATGAAGAAGTTGCGTTCAAGTATGAACCCACCGGTCTCAAAATCACCAAACAGTACATTCTGTATTGAACAAACACACTTTTTATGATAGAATTAGAAAGAGTCGATTTACGCAATTATTTGATATCTGATCAAGGATGTGAAACAATTGCAAACGGATTAAATTCAAGTACAAGTGGTTTGAAGAAACTCTATATTTCCCGTAATAACTTTAATATCCATGAAGGTGGTGTTGGAGTGCTTCGAGAAATGTTACAAGCAAATTCAATTCAGTCTGATGTTTGATAGACATTTTATTGTTTTGAGACAGTGAAAGAACATATACACTTGTGCCCGAATGTCGTCCTCCGAACTCCTTGAAGGGCTTCAAAAAAATGTTTGTTAAAGATACAGATTTGATGTATTTTTATTGAGATGGTAGTAATGCTCACCAGCGTTTGGGTATCAAACGTCAATCTTTACGATAAATGTACGTAGATGAACTGACTGTAGCCAAATCAAGAAGCTCTGATCGCAAATATGTTATTAGTTTTGCTTGAAAACAGAAGGGAAGTGAAAAGGGCGCAAATTAAGTGGAATGACGAAGGTCGGAGGTGAGTGTGTAATCTTTCTCAGAAGCGTTTCACCTGCGTTTTTGGGAACCCTAGGTTTCTATGATTAGTTTTCTTGATTTTGATGGGCAATAAATTTTTAGAACCACACAACAGTTAACCTTCATACTTTGACTAGATAGTCTACAGTCGTCGAAGAGTATTTGCTGTGAGTTTGAAGTCGAATTGATGTTGCTAGAATGAGTTATGAATTTTTCTTGGAAAGAACATAATATTTCAGAATCTCATTTTCAGGGACCTCGCCCGTAAAACAGCTGTATACCGCAGATAGAGTAAAATCATGGCTACATTTTCGTAAAAAGAAAAACTTTTCACCTTTCGTGCATCAGGAGTTATTAGCATTTTACGGAAAAGAAGTAAAACGGTTCATCTCACGAACCATCTAGTAAAAGAGGCTCTAACTTGGTGTGTGATCAGCATACGCTAAGAGATATGACACACAAGTCCCTAGCTATCATGGTTGTTCGGGTGCTTTCGCTACTTTTGCGGACTACTGTAGAGCTGAGAACGAATGACTGTTTGGCTCGATAACACAGTGTGCGGAAAGAAAGAAAAAAGAATTTTGCTAGGCAACGCGCGTACTGAAACCATAAGTCTCTTATCCTTTCACTTAGCCTACAGCTAAAACATGTATGTTGCACAGCGAAGACTGCATTTCGACTGGCACATCATCTAATCTAAAATAAATTAGATTTATTTTATATTGCGTTTGATGTCCACGAAGGGGGTGGGGGTTGGAAGTCAGTTCATCTGCGTACAATTATCGCAAAGATTGACGTTTGATACCCAAACGCTGGCGAGCATTGCTACCATCTCGATAAGAATACATCAAATCTGTATCTTTAACAAACATTTTTTTGAAGCCCTTCAAGGAGTTCGGAGGAGGGCATATGGGCGCGTGGGACATTCGAGCACAAGTGTATGTGTTCTTTCACTGTCTGATCGACCATGTAGAAACTCTTATCATTGTAGAACAGAACTTTCTTGGTTTGTTGTGGGAAGATTTTAGAGGGTTGATAATGAATTAGGTTGTGCATGCTGAGGATAACAGAACTACCTAATCAGTCATTAAAACTAAATTTTCTTTTGCAAGCATAGAACTTTTTCTGTATTTTTGTGGTTTTGTGTAATAAAGTAGTTGTTGTGTAGCTTATGTTTCTGAACGTTGGCAAATAAAAAAGACTATGGTTTCAAAGCCATTATAACTTGAAGATCAGTTCCTGTTCGTTCAACCCGCATGTTTTGAAATCCCACTCTCGATAATAGTTGTTCATATTTCATTAGCAGTACGTTCACGTCCATCTGTGATTATCAGCATATTTATATCTTGCATTGTTGTGTACAAAGGCCCCATTTTATTTTCATCTAGCAATGATTCAACAATTAAAATAGCTCCATTTTGTGACAGTTGCTCTTAAGCCTTTTGTAATAACATAATAATCTTGTCTTCTTTTCATTCATGTAGCACACGTCCGAATGCGTAAATGTCACCTAGAGGTAGCGGGTCTTTGAAAAAGTCACCATTAAGATATGCCACTCACCTTCTATCGCACTGATGTTTCTTCATATAATGTGGAAAATACTTTGCAACATACGGCAAATCGAACACGGTAGCATGAAGGTTGGGATACTTTTTGCAAGCAGCCACTGACAATCTTCCTGTGCCTCCACCAACATGAACAAGTTCGCGATATTTGCTTAAATCAAGGGGGTCTATAATTTTCGTTGCTGATAATTTCATTAGCTTAGAACTTTCGAATATTTTGTACGATCAAAGAAATATTTTTCTATTCATTTTATCATATCTATATCGGTTTCTTCGGAAATAGCCTGACGTTCAACATAGCCTGACGAAAATAGCATGGGTTTCTTCTGGACAAAACATTAGGTTCCTATATGAAACATCGACTCAATATCAATCTCTCGTGCAGAAACATCGATTTCTTCAGGAAAACGATAAACTTGTTATGGTGAAATATGGGTTTCTTAAGGAAAATTGGTCAAGTTCATGTGGATAACAAAGATCTGTTCACCCAGGCCAAAATATCGCGTCCATGTGGAGAAATATTGATTTCTTGACTAAAAGAGCTGAAGTTCTTGGTTTGTTTGGGAAGAAACATCAGATTCTTGAAGAGAAATATTCATTTCTTCAGCAAAAAGCATAAAGTTCATGTGGAACACCGGATCCTTTAGAAAATAGGATGAAGTTCATATAAAGAAAAATCGGTTTGTTTCGGTACGAACATCAAGTTATAGTGGAGAAACATCGGTTTCTTCAGGAAAAGGGATCAAGTTATTATGCCGAAATAACGGTTTTTTCAGGTAGAAACTTGCATTTGGAGTAAGTGCATGTGGAGTAACATCGGATTCTTCATCAGAAAAAGATCAAGTTCTCATTCTGAGATTGATTGTTCAGGAAATAATGTGAAGTTCATGTGGAGAAAGATCTGTTCATCCAGGCCAAAACGTCACGTTCTTGTGGAGAAATGTGGATTTCTTCACGAAAAAAAGAAAGTTCTTTTGAAGAAACCTAGGTTTCTCTAGGGACAAACACCGAGTTCTTGTGGAGAACTACACATTCCTTAGGTGGGGTGAAAAAATCTTCGCTGAGCCAAAAAGCAGCGATATTTTCAATTTTTGCATTTTGTCTTCAAGTCTTTCCAGTTTGTAGAGGATACTTTGAAGTATATGTCTTGAAGCTTTTTCGGCTTACTGACATTATCTGCTGAGAAAAAAATGAATTACTTAAAACAATATTGTCAAATTTTCGATTAAACAGAGCGGCGAAAAATGAATTCTAAAATTTTTTAGGTAGTCCATCTTGTAGCCCGTGAAGTTCTCTATCAGATGAAGTATTGCTTGAATTTTTTCGTTTAGTCATTATGTTACAAATGGAACTTTATGCTAGTGGAGCAGGCTTAACGTTAATTAGTGCTAGTTGGTCAATGACAGGAAGGAAAGAACAAAACATTTTTGCATATTTTCTCGTAGAAAATATTCTCCACACATTTCTCTATCGATCTAGGCAAGAACCAAGTCTTCATGATGAATATTCATTTTTATATTACTTTAGCTACCCAATATCGTTCAAACTGGTCAGATATTTTTTCAATAAGCATACCATTTTTTTCAAGATAGTTTCCTATTATTTTATGAGAATTTCGAAAAAGAAATTTCAATGAAAGTTTAAGGGTGATAAAATTTGAACTGCAGTTTTTTACTATTCTCAAGTAAAAAATCGTTTGGCAAGGTAAAATAGAGTACATCTTGATATTCTGACATAATTTGGATGGATCTCGACTGAGTTATGAATTTTTTGATTTTACTCAAAAATAGGCAAAAATTTCACCTAATGTACGTTTTCATTAGGTTTTCAAAACTGTTGTTGAAAATAAATGTTGCAACAAGATTCAGCATAGTCGACAACCTATGCTCTCATGCGTTTCCGACAACCTAAACCTAATGACAGAGAAGTTCTAATACCACGGAAAAAAGGTCCGTAACACTCGAACCACGCTAAACCAAACTTTTGCTTAAATGTTATTTTGTAGTGCATACTTCGGACTATCTATCTACGGAAAAAGAACCATAGATTACTATGTCAGTTTC
>CAJNOQ010001748.1:0-28891 GCA_905250885.1 Didymodactylos carnosus | reverse complement strand
AAAACACCACATCGAATGTGGACGAACTTTTTGATCACCTAACATTTTTAGACACAAATAATCATCAAATTGTGATCAGTGCCTTTATGACTATTCATTTCTCAATCAATATACAAAAATTTCTACAATGCAAGAAAAACAACATATTTAAGAATGAAAAACTGTGCTAACTATCTCTGAACGTCCTTTACTTTTTTGTTTTCCTAACGGTTAAACTAAATAGATGTTTTTTATCACTAACTTGATACTAAAGTTAGTTAAAGCCAATTAAATCGTTGACCTGGCTAGACATTTACCATTCTCATCAGTCTTACATTCAATGATTTTCTGAGTTTATAACAGTCTTATTTGTTATCCGTACCATTACAGTGTTATGTATGTCCACTTGGTATGAAACAATATTCGCGTAAGCATTTGAATGGATTATCTACTTTATTTCACTGGTATCAAATTGATAATAAAAAAACACCTATTTAGTTTAATCATTAGGGAAACGAAAAAGTAAAGGACATTCGAAGATAGTTAGCGCAGCTTTCCATTCTTAAATATGTTGTTTTTCTTCATATTGTGGAAATTTTTGTATATTGATTGAGAAATGAATAATCGTGAAGATTCACGATTTGATGATCGAAACTATCTTTTGTTTTTTTGATGATCATTTGTATCTATAAATGTTGGCTGTTTCCTCTCAAAATCGAATGTTGTGATGTTTTGAAACAAATTATTTTCCAATTATCGAAGATGTATTGTAAAAAATTGTTTGAGATAACGGAATTTTCTCTTATCAACCGGACATACTCTTTTTTATTAGCAGACACATTTATCTCTATCTTAATAGTGCTCAATACCATTTAGACTATGTCAAGAGGTGGAAAAATAAACTATTTTTTTAAAAGATTTCTGTCTTATAGAATACTTTCATCCAATTTTTTCTTCAAAAGAAAGTTTAAATTATGTTATCATTCGATACAATTCGATGAGGTTATTACGGGTATCACATTCATTTTAATTTATCTCTCGTTGAGCAAAATAGAGTTTTCTGTGGACCCCTTCCTAGGCCACATGAAAAGTAAAATATTTCGACACAATTTGATCGAGATCATATAGAGTCGGCAATGGATGAGAATGATTACACTGACCATTTCGTGGTTGTAAAACTTTTTAGCTAGAGTAATATGTTCGTTTCTCACGAATTTTAAGTACAAATTTCAAAAACCTTTTTTCATCAATACACACACTTTGTATGTACACTTGTATTCGAAATCATTTTTACTATAAGACAATTTCTAGGAAAAAAACTAGAATTTTCAAGATACATTAGTCTATGTTGAACCATTTCGTCTTAGAGAATTCACTTAAACGAGGAGAGAAAAGTTATACTTTACTTTTTTTTTCTCTCGAAATATTCTTCCAGAGATCTCTATTGCAAAGAGGAACAACGAACGAATGTCGTATGGTTTTTCATAAAATATTATAATATTTTCTCTACAGAAATACGAAAACTCCATTTTATCTATATATTTGTTTGTTGACAAGAAAAGGTTTTTCTTAAATTTCGTTATCCAAATAAATATACTAATCTATGAATGCCACCTTCGAAAAAAGAAGAAAAAAAAAAAAAACAAGAAGAAGAGAGAACCGAACAAAAGAGGCAAGTAGAATAAAATATAATATATGTATTATCTGAAACCAAAATTTTTAGTTTGGACGAAACAATAAAAGTAAAACGTTAATTGCTTTTTTATGAATATGGACACTTAGTTGAATATACAAATATTATAATAACTCTCTTGAAGTGAATGTGATGCGTTTATTTGTATCCGGTTGTGGAGATGTTGGTTCAGAAAAATCTGCACCACTAAATATACCGCTTGTATCTACTAATACTTCTCTTGGTTTTGATGTTGGACGAATAATTATACGATTTTTTTCATTTTTTCGATCATCACTTGTCCAAATGTTAACTGTTTTATTTAATGTACCTTAAATAACGCAAATAATTTAAACGATTAGTCACGTCTATTTGATCCACTTAGTTAAAGTGTAGAGAGAAAAATTTATTTTATGTCTACTCAAAATAAAAAGCATTTACCATTTTTAGAATGCATTCTTTCAACAAAATCTCTTCGTTGTGTTTTTTTACTATTTTGTTTGGCATTATTATCTATAAATAAGCAAAGAGAATGAAAAGATTTAAGCTATGCCCCCTCCTTCTATCATAAGGCATGATAAGAAGAAGCTAAATTTATATTGATTTAAAGAGATTATACGTACCGTCATAATAACCTTGCAACGGTCGTTTCATTGATCCATCTTAAAAAATTAAATTATTATTATTATTATTATCAACATTTGTGACAAAAAATAGAATAGTATATATTTAAAAAAGAATTTTTCGTTTTCTTCGTCTTTTATAAATTTTCACAGAACTGAGAAAGAATCGAATTTAAAATTTATAAAATAGAAAAAAACTAAAAAGTTTTTTTTTTAATATTTTTACCATTTATTCTCGTTAGAGGACTTTTCTCGAGTACTTCAGTATTCTATATTTTTCGAAATGTAGAACAGAAGACAGAGATCAGTTTTATGTCTGATCAATGTAGTTTTTTCCGTGCTACAAAAACTATATAAAATGGAACTTCCTAGAAATTGTCTCACTATACGTCTTTTTTTATATAGTTTTATAGCACGGAAAAAAACTACATCGATCAGACATAAAACTGATCTCTGTCTTCTGTTTTACATTTACTGAAGAATACTGAAGTAATCGAGAAGAATATTCGCCCATCTCTAATTGATACTCAAGTACATGAATGTAGACAGTCATATAATTGAAATAGACGAAAAAAAATCAGATTTAGTTACATAAAGTTGATGGAGAAGAGTTTCTATTTCTATTATAGATTTCTATTAATAAATATTTCTAAGATGAATTATTTCAATAATTTATTCTAATTATTTACCTTTATATGAATATGACTCTTCAGTATACACGATTGGTATTCGATTTTCTGTTTGCTCATAACGTTCAATTATTTGAGTTTCTAAATAAATAAACATTTATAAATGAATTAATTATTGTCGATTTATTATATATTTACCAGTTTTACACAATGGTCTTCTTGGTTTTGATGGTAAACCTGTGGTATCTGTTCCCGCATCTTTTGATTCTATAGAAGAAAAAAAATTTTTGTTTTTTGAGAGAAAAAGATAATTATGTAATTGTCTTTTCCTACTCTTTGAAACATGAAGATCTTCGGTCGATGTCATGACATCTTTTTTATTACTAATAACACGTTCAACTAAATTTGAAATAGTTGTACATGATGGTTCTTGAAAATTTAAAAAACATATTTCTATTTTAAGATAAGAATGTATGTACCTGGTACAATTCGATCATTTGTCACAGTATGATTTTTTTCCTCGACTTTTGACCAATGTGATTCATGACGATGAGTGTCTAAAATCTAAAATTGTGCACTCATTTCATGAGACTTTACAAATATTACTTTACCAATCTCTCAACTTATTTTTTTTTTCTTTCTCATATATATATATATATAAAGGAATTGTTTTTAGATTTTCTACCTGATCCATATATACTGTAGCATGATGAGGGTCTTGGTGGTTTTCGAACTTTTAATTGTCGAATTTCGGGTATACATAATGGTGGATGATATACTGGAGGAGGACGTAATTGTTCTTCAATTGTGACAGTTTCTAATTTAATTATGACATAATTAAGTATATAAAAATTCTAATTTCAACAGATAAGTTACCTATTTTTTCTACGAGCATTTCTCGTTCACGATGTCGTTGTGGATAAAATGGAATAAATGGTGGTGGAGTAATGTATTGTAGACCTAAAATTATTTTCTATCATTAATCATTATCAATCTTTTTCTTCTTTTTTTTAAATAAATTCACAAATGAACTTCTGTGATGAGAGAATAAAAAAAATATTTATCTATCTTCAAAATCTGGATGTTCTTATAATTTCTATGAACAATATTAAAATAAATTTATTCCACTTACTATAACATTCTCTGTTATATCGTCTACCAGATGATCTACTTCTATTTCGAGTATCAATAACATTCTGATTATTGTTATGATAACAAAAATCTCCAAATGTTTCATACGGATCTAATGGCTCATTTAATGCCACTGATAATGGTCGTCCATGATGAGAATATTGTTCCCAATAGCTGCCCATTGTCTGAAAGAAATAGAAATAAAAACGTGAAATAAAATTTTATACAATATAGCAATTTGATGAACGACGAACAAACATATATATGACATTTATTATTCTACTATTATACGTTTGTTTGTTAAGATAACATGCGGGTATAAACCACAATAAATGAAAGAAAAAGAATTCTTTTTTCCCGAATAGACTACTATTATTTCCTTTATTCTAAATATGAATGAAGAAAAATATCACGTAATAATTTTCATAAAAAAAAAAAAAAGAAATGAACACATAGTTATTGTTTTCCGTACATAAATACACAGTTTTGTGGTTAGACTAAATTCTCTAACCTATGTGCAAAGAGTGCAATTTTTTGATTATTAATAAAGAAATCTCGATAATTCTTTCTTCTCTTAGTATTGAAAAACATTTGACATTGAATAAAGAGAAGAAAAAGAGTAAATATGACAAATAAACATGAAACAAACAATAGAGGAACATCTGTATTTGTCATTTCTCTCTTTCTCTTTTTACGATTTTTCTTTCTTTTTTTTTTATAAGTGTGTTGTATATGTACTTTTCTGCTTAATTAAAACTCGGATGGATCGCGTTCACTACAGTCTTCAAATTTCATTTTTTAAGAATTTGTTCATGTTTAATAATCAGTACATGTACGTTTTTATATGATATATACAAGAAAAAATTTTTTTTTCTATTACCCGATTTCAAAACAACGATCTTCGCCATCTCTTTCTTCATCATTTTCTTTTTTTAAAAGAAAGAGATGTTAAAAACGTGTTTAAAATGTAAATTAAACGATAATAAGAGAAGATACTAATCTTGCACCAAGATGATTGATTCTAATGCAAAGATCAGAAAAAAGCTTAAAAAAGATGATCCAAGGACAGGAATTAAAGAACGATTTATTTATTAAACTTCTTATGCTATAGTTCTTTGAGAGTAAGATGTGAAATAATTATTTCACTATGATAACGTGTCAATATCTCCCATGCTAGTATAAAGCTAAACGATAAAATTTCGTTTGATAGTTAGAAACAAACACATTTGTCAATATTCTCAACAGATATTTTGGATATCTGTTTTTTTTAAATCATATTTCGTCTATGTTGCATATTTGAACCTATCTGATTCTCGAAACTAATAAAAAAATTATTTTTTTTACGACTTAACTTTTCGTTGTATTGCAAGTGTGTTTTTATTTGAAAAAATTCTTCTAAAAGTCTAGACAGAGACTCGAGAAATCGAGTGGACTCATGTATTATCTCACTTAAAGGAACAGTTTGCATACGATGAAAATGTCATTTATATTTAGCTTACCCTCAGGTGTGAAACTGGCTCAATATCCAATGTTAATCACTAGTCTTTCGTTACGACATCAACGTCAGCTTGCCTTTCTTCTTTTTTCTCCATCAATTTATTTATCAATTTTTGTGTTTCTCTTCCCTTCTACGTACAGTAATGTTTACCAAAAAAAATCTCTTAATCTCATATTATTATTTTTATTTTACTTCTTCTTTTTTTGTGTTCGTCTATGTGTATTTTTTCATACCTTTTGTATGCATTCATCACAATAATTTGTGTTAGAAAACAAAAAGAGAAATGGCAATAATATATACATATATATATATTATTTCAGGTGTGCGCGCGCACATAGGGCTTTATAACTGATTTGTGAGCACGACTTTTCACGTTATAATATTGAACATACAAAAAAAAAAAAAAGAAAAGATTTGAAGAAAGATTTGCAACTGCTTTCTTTTTTAATGTTTACTATTTTCTTTTTTCTATCGTCTGTAACCTATATGTATTTAGTCTTATACTTTCAAAAATATCGTCATTTCAAAGATCAAAGAAAGAAAAATGATTGGAATTTAAATACGATAGAAAAATAACAATAACAACAAGGTCTTCTTGGAGGCGAGAATCAAAATTCTGTTGTTGTTGTTGTTATTGTTTGCCTAAGAAAAGAAAGAAAAAAAAAAGTGTCTGCCGCTGTGATATGTCATAATCAACATGTCTATTTTTTTTTCTTTTTATTCTTTAAATATTAAAAATATTCACCATTCAAAGAGTATAATATGTCAATTGTATATCTACACTTGTCACGTTTGGATACTGATTACAGAATATACATATATATATATATATATGTCTATAATCATGATCAATAATTTTATTTTGTTAAATTTCAACAATTAATGTGTGTGCAAAAAAAAAAAGACATTTTATCATATGAGGGACATGTTTATCTGTAGCTAATATTACTTGTTAAATCAACACCATAAAAACCTTCGATAATCAAAAGAATGTTTCAAGTACATAGCACTAATTGACATAAATTAAGTGAGATTGTATCTATACTTTACACTAAATATTTTGATTCATAGATGCGATTAAATACACTTATTCTTCATTAAAAAAGAAAAAGAAAAACCGGTATCAAACTTGTTATATAAATTATAACAACATTCGGTAAAACACTAACTTGACGATACTCTAGTTTTCTCACTTGTCTTCTCAGGACTCCATCACTTGACTACAATACATCATCACAATGTCCTTGAGCCATGGACATGCTATAGACTATTTTCGAAGTAAATAATTTCTTTTTATGTGTGGTTGAAACCATTTAAGATATCATAGACTAAAAGTATGGTGTGTATGTTTTTCTCTTTTTTTCTTTTTGTACTATGGTGAGTGGAAAAAAAAAAAAAAAAAAAAAAAAAATGAAAAGTATCGCAGGTGTCTAGGACCTTATGGTACAAAGTAATAAAAAAATTAAGTAAAAAGAAAAAATCATTGTCCGCATTGTATTTGATGTATCTTATCCATGTTTGTCTAGTTGGTGGTAGTGGATTTTTTTTTAATTTTTTATATTATTCTACTAAGATAATTTTTAGTTGATAATGTAGTACTCAAAGTAGTACTCAATTAACGTCAATGAAGGGGACACTAAGATATGATTTATGACCATGAATAATATAAAAATTGACATAATTGTACAAAACATATTTCCCAAAACATGTACCAAATGTCAAACAATCAATTTTAATAATTTAATATTTAAGGTTAATAGTGGGTGGGACCATAAAGATGAGCCGCTTAGTATTTTTCCTTTATCTCTCGATACTTCAGTCCTCTAGAATTCGTTTTTTTAAAAGATACAATGTTCAATTCTATACATGATCGTATATAAATAGTCTGTTAAAGGCCAAAGCCTTAGCTTTTGTCGAAGAAAAACAACAGTCGTCGAGAAGCCTCAACTTTGTAAAAGTTTTTTATGTACTTGATGCACAGTAAAAATCATACTAGTGGTTGGCTAACCCGACACTTGGATATTGACTTGTACTATCAAGTGTGCTCTTTCCGGTGGAATCAAAATTAAGCTGTTCCCGTTGACTTTTGGAGTGATGATATAAAAGCAAAAGAGCAAAAGTAATGATATAAAATTTTCGTATCACTCAGTCGATAGAATTTTTCAAGAGCTACATTTTAGACGACTATTTAGAATTCATTTTATCAGAAAGTCCGGCTTCCTGTTTGAAAAAAATACTTTTTTGTATTAGAAAGTTGAGGCTTCTGGATGACTATTGCTTTTCTTCGATCAAAGCTGAGGCTTTAAACTTTAACAGGACTATTTACATATGAACATGTATAGAATTGAACAGCGCATCTTTTAAAAAAAGAATAAACTCTAGGAGACTGAACTATCAAGAGATAAAGGGAAAATACTGAGAGGCTCATTCTTTATGGCCTACCCGATATAATGAAGAAAACATTCTTTTTATTTATACTAAACTGTAAAAAGAATAAGACAAGTTATTTAACTTGGAGAAGAAATACGATATTGTTAGTATCTAGACGATATAAATTTATCAATACTTATTTTAAAATTATTTTCTTACACACTGACAATATTATCTTTTTTCTTCACACAGTCATAAGCACCTTAACCTAAAAAACTATTGTACTCAAATTCATCCTGTTTTATTCTTTTGAAATAAAATGTTTAGCAAGCGTTCTCTCTTCTTTTGTCTCGCTAAGAGCAAATACAAGGAAAGTCATTTTGTTGGAAAAATAGTTTCACGAACACAAAAGAATTTGTTAAATGCTATTTATTATTTTTTAGAGTATACATGTTTAATTTATTTTGTTCCATTTTAGAAAGAGTTATTAATTGGACACTGACAATGAACTTTTGGAAAGGATCACGAAATGTGCAAAAGACTTTTGTAATTAGATGTACAAATGGTAAATAGTTCTGAACGTCGTTTTCACATCTGATTCATCAACACAATGATATACACAAAATCAAATATCTCATACTGCCTCTATTATTAACTGTTTTCTTATGCCAGTTGCAATTGAAATCAAAGATTTGGTATATTTTTGGTAACAAAATGACTCCCGGTATATATAAGCAGATAAAAAACTTTTTCTTATTTAGTATACTTTTTATTAATTTTTACTTAAACAACTTCATTGAATGAAAGTCTACTATTTAAGTATTTAACTAAATGGTTTCAGTCTGACGAGGAAACCTCCCGAGATGTGTTCATTTCCGATTCCAATGACTTGTACATGGATCGATAGATCTCAGTGAGGTAGTAAATACCCAATAAGGATTCGGACCCATGACTCTGGAAAATCAGTTTTTCAGAAACTCTAAAAAATAACCAAAACTTTTCTTAATGAGCCATGATTGTGGGTCGAAAATTGTTGGTGACACCTCCTAGCTCTACACGACCTTTCTTTGCAAAGTTATAGAATTTACAAGAAAAACCGTAAATGTTCATTGTCAGCTCAAAGCTACAGGAATAAGAAGAAATTAATTTAGAGCTTTTCTTGTAAATTCTATAACTTTGTAAAGAAAGGTCGTGTAGAGCTGGAAGATGTCTCATTTTAATCAGTAATTATCGGGCCACAATCATGCCCCATTAAGAAAGGTTTTGATTATTTTTTAGAGTTTCTGATAAACTGGTTTTCCAGAAGTCCAGAGTCATGGGCCCGAATCCTTTTTGGGCATTTACTACCTCACTGAGATCTATCGATCCATGTACAAGTCATTGGAATCGGAAGTGAGCATCTTGAGAGGCTCCCTCGTGAGTCATTTTTCGATCTGTTTAACATATTCATTACTGAACAATGATTTTAAATAAATTTATTTTTCATCATCAGTTAATTAATATAGAACAAAGCAGAAAATGTAGTCATAACCAGTATATTTAACGAATACTATAGTGCAAATAACAGAATTAAGTATTATAGGCTATATATCAAGTTTAATGATGTATTGAACAAGTAGAAAATCAATTCAAAACATTCTTAGAAATTTTTTTAAAATATGTAATATATCAACGTTTATGAAGGAAAACAATTTAATGTGACTAATGAGAATTATTAAAGATTGATTATTATTATTAATTATTATTAAGTTTGAATCTAGAATTGAAATATGATCTCTTTCACTGATAAAAAAATCCACTGCTTTAAGCACAAAACTAAAGAGAGCAATACAATCTATTTTAAAATAGAATATACTCCGTTATCTTTTCAATAACTTTTGATAGACATTAAATAGATCTAGATAATACTAAGAGCCTTATTAATCACTCACAATCAATTCAAATAAAATGAAAATTTCAGTATATATTTATTGATCTTTGCTAAGACTGATACATAGCATTGCGCCAAAAAACTTCACTTATATGCTCTCATTATTCTATCTTCAACATATTGTGAAAGTTTTTGAGTCATTTTGATTGATTTTCAGTGTGCAATGAGATTTTTATACTCTATAAACATAGTCCAAAAACATGTGAGTATTGTCTCTAAAACTAATTTTTAATTTTTGAACTTTCTCTAAAAGTAAACATTTCACCAAGCTGTAGAATGGTCGATAACTTATGTTCCAATAGTTTGAGGGCTCTCATCATGTCAAATCAGATCAATCCATCGATTTTATGAAATCCGATGTCTCGTCTTAACCATGATATATATATATATATATATATATACAGAAAGAGAGAGAGAGACATGATTCATGTTTGTGTGGACATCTAGAAAACGCTTTGAACTGTGAAGCGACGTTGTGAGATGTATGAGAGATTTTTCAGTGGTAACTTTGTACTCTAAACATGGATAAGATACATCAAATACAATGCGGACAATGATTTTTTCTTTTTACTTAATTTTTTTATTACTTTGTACCATAAGGTCCTAGACACCTGCGATACTTTTCATTTAGTAGCTATCTTTTTTCAATCAACAATCATTCAGAAGATAACGAGATACACTCTGTTTTGAAATGGATAGTAGATTTGTGTACATATTTCACAGAAGCGGAGACAATACTGTTTTAAAACAACAGCCTTCAGATGTTAAATAGTATCTTATACTGTGATGGGAAACATTTTTAGGCAAATATTCATATTGTAGTTTTATAACTTCCAAACGAGTAACGGTACTCTATTATCTGGTGATACTTTAACGTAAGTCTAGCTGATGACAATAGCGGTAAAGTACGAACCCAATAATCTTTTGCATATTTTCAAGTGATGTCCTACAACATGGTGTAATTAATTTTTTTTCCTACCCAAGGCTTGATTTTTATGAAAAAAATTCTAAATATTTACAAACTACCAATTACTACATAAAAGATGTTGATGCTATGATGAACAGTGCTTTTATTTATCACAATGCAAGTACAATCAAATCTTCAAACCCCATATTTCTTTAAAGTTCTGAATTTTTATTTTTCTTGATTTAGATAGCTGTATTTATGTATCTATACGTGCTATAATTTGTATAATAATGAAAATTTGACCAGAATTATTTTATAACATGATACATTTAGAATCAACAGATTTGACAATCATCATTTGTCGTCAACAAACCCACAGTCTACGCGTGGTGTCGCTTTGTCACGAAAATCCAACTGTTCATCGCGAATCGATATCGAACCACCGCCAGGTCGATAATTAATATTTGCCATTGAGCCAATTTTTGGCTCAGCATTCCAAGTCAATTTTTCGCTTTTTACCGCTATTCGTGGTAATGGTGGTGACCAATTGGCATTTTGTAATGAGTTTACTTTAGCATTCGCTGTCCATTTCGGTTTGTCGCCACTGATAACCACATTTCCGCCACCGGGTTTATAGTTGATATTAGCTAGACTGCCCACTTTTGGTCCAATATTTTGATATTTAGTATCTTCTGATTTTACTTGAATTTCATGTCGTTTAGGACTCCACCACAATTTTCTTGCCTGAAAATACAAAAAAATTCGGACAAATAAAGATCGCCAAGCGTCAGTGATTCTAGTTCTTTTATACTACTTTCTTACATATTGATTTAAAGCTCTACTTACGATTCTACCACTTTCACTTGAGTTGGCTCTTGTTGAGTTTGAACCATTTAGTGGTGTCACTGTATCTGGATTTTGTAGTTTATTGCTAGCACCATTGACCATAGCGTTTTTTCTTGTTACACTATGATTTAGTAATGTTTTCAGTTGTAGTTGTTGTTGTTGTTGTCGTTCTTTGTTATACGGTTTTTTTATAATTCCATTCCGTTGTTGATCGCTTGTATCATTCGTACCATCGGTTGTTACTTGATTGTTCTTATTATTTGATACTACTATTACTCGTACCACTTGTCCTCTTGAATTTTTTGTTATTGTCGATATTCGTCGTTGTTTCGGTTGTTGTGTGTGAACAATGGTAGGTAATACTGTACTCATTAAATAAAATGAATGATATGATTTGATAGACGTAATTGATGGTAGAAAATAAAAAAAATTTTAATGGAATTCAGTTAGATTTTTTTGCTTGTACTAGACTAGATTAAGTCATAATGCTATTATAATAATGTCGTTAATGTAAAAAATATATGCAAGTAAAAAAAGTAGCAGTTTTATAGAATAACAACAACGATTGATTTTTTTTCTTCTTCTGTTTGTTTGCGTATATGATCAACAGTTAAATGGTTACAATTAAATTTTTTTCCCTCTTCTTCTATTAGACGACGACAATTGCACACCAGGACAACCATGAGAGATCGATCAACTATCGTCTTTTATCTCTTCTTTTTCTATTTTTTAATACAAAATGTTTCTCTTTTTCTGACATCGCATACACATTTGCATTTTAATTGTTTAACTAGTTGGTTGAACAAATGAAAAAAAACATTGATCTTGTGTGTATACTTGAAAAACATATCGAACTAATTTTTGTTTTTATTGAAATATATGAATGAACAAAAAAATTTTTATTTACAAATGAAATTAAGTTTATTTTGTTGTTTATAGAACTGTATATTTGACTAAACTATATATTCGTACTAACTAATTTTTCTTAGTGAGTAATATACGGTGAACTATAATTCATGTCGCTATTGCACTTATTCAACGAATTGTACTAGTAGTTGTTAGTTACGAAGATCAAAACTAGTCACCGCAAAAGTGTGTGATGATTCATTCTAAAACGGTTTTACGAAATATTTTGTACGTCATATATATTAGCATCTCATTTCAAGTCAAAATGCTCGCAAATCATTCATAATTCTTGCTTAATTTCAATAGAAAGACAAAAAAATTTACATTTGTGTCACCAAAGAGAACAGCAACTATTATTTATCCAGAACAATGGAAACGATCGTCATATTTATCTACTTAAGATTGGTTTACACTCGTAATGAGATAGTAAACGACTATATCTGGTCGTAAATCGTCATATACATTTCGACGCAATACATTGTCGTATATGACGACTGTAACAAAAACGTCTACGACCATCGTGTACGACTTTTTACGACGTTAATATACTATAATGTAGTATATTTGCATGGAATGCGACCTTGTTTGATCGTAAGTCATCGTTTACGATCGTAGGAAATCAATCTGGGAAATGTCATGACTATGTTGGATCACCATACTTATTCGTTTCCTTCTCATACATTTTTTATACTGTTATAAAACAATCAACAATCGTTTTAACTAATATTAGATAAAAGATATCTAAACAAATGTACTTGGATGCAACATTTTTTAAAATCATGCCATATTTCACCCATTGTATAATCTTGCGAAAATAGCAGGTGTTTTTCTCTCATCTCAGTTGTTAAATGCCCCAAACATACATTACGAAAGAAAAAGTATTAACAATAGAACACTACTGATGATGAATCAAAAGTTCTGTCAACTTTTCACCTTTACATTTTTAATTGTTGTAATTACATCATCATCATCAACATTATCAGTAGAAAATAATTTTCAATTTCAAATTGATCATTTATCAGAAGTAGATAAATTGTTTATATTGAACATTTTGAGAAACGCAACATCATCACATCTGTCACGTCATGCAAGATCAAACTGGTGTTGCAAAATAGATCCGGGTGTACAATCGCACATTCAAACGAGACAAATAAGTCATGATGTAAAATATATTTTCTTTTGAATTATTCTCACACTGTCTTGAATATTTAAAAATGAATATGAATGAATTCAAGTTATATGACATTGAGTTATATAAAAACTTAGCTATATCTTTTGTTTTACTTATAACTCAAGGTCATATTTCTATACTCAATAGCTCCATGGAAGAAGTATTGATGAATCCTTTCTGTGAATAAACTGTTGATACTCTTTAGCTTATATGCCTTTTTCTCCATGTAATGCATCTTCATTCCATACTCACTACCTCTCAACAAATTCTCTATTCTTTAAAGACAATAGTATGGTGAAAATCACAGAAGATATAAATATATTAAATTAAGATTTTTAATGATACAGTGATTAAAGTAATATTCTGACAACTAACTTGAATTTTTAGGTGACTCTTTATGAAAAACATCGATGTGGTTATGACGGTTGCGGCTTTTTGGGATGGTCAAAATGTACACGTTGGTGTACTGAATCATGGAATGTTGTTGAATATAGTATAGAAACTTATCTTGTATATTCTGCAAAAGTATGTCAGGACGATCAGATAACATGTTGTAACGGTCACATTTATGTTCTTGGACATTGTTTCGATTATCAAGAGATATTAACCAATCAAGACATATTAGCTCAGTTGCATACATTAGGAATTGTAATAATTTTTATTCATATATTACGCAACAATTGTATCATGTTTCAATTGATATATAAATATTAAGCAGTATAGTCGTATACCCCTTGTAAAGAGTCTCAAACATATCGAGATAATCCCATACCAGGTGTCATTGGTTAAACAACTGATTTAAATAAAAAAAATTTTATTGAAAAGTAAAAGAATAAGAAGCATTCATACACTCGGATGCATGCATCGATTATAAGAAATAGTGTTGTAATGGAGAGATGAGAGTGACTTATTTCTAAAACAAACAGTAGTAAAAGAGAAAAAACACAGATGGTGATAGAGAAACAGATTGTTGAAAAGAGCACTTTTGGTATAACAATTTAAACACTTTAGGTTAAAAAAGGTAGTGTTGAGTTCAAAAAAGATTACTGTTGAATTGATAAGATTTTTGTCGTCTAATTAAAACGCTTTATTGCAGTATTAATGTTTATTATTCAACTTACACAACTTCTTACAGAAAGATAATAAATTAGTTGTAGAATTTCGACTTTTAAATGCATCGTATAAAGATGAAAAAGTCCACAGTTTAAATTTTTTAACTTGAATAATCTATACTTCTGTTCATTTTATCATATAACCTAGCTTTTGAGGTTTGAATTGCTAGTAAATATCAAAAAGTTCATCCCATTCTTCTGAGACTATTATAAAAAATGTTTTTTTCCCATTTCGATTTGTCTTCGTAGTATAGCGATCGTTACTGCAAAGATCCTGCTATATATGTTTTGGTTTTTATTTATAGACGATTACAAAGATAAACTGTTAGTTTATTGCACGATTGTATCTGGTGGGGTTCTGCCGTTATGATATATCGATACTATATACCGTTTTTGTTCGCTCATATTTGGACAGAAACGGGCTCCGCTCATAGTTACAGAATCAATGAATAATTTCGAATAATCAGGTGCTTTCAACTGTCGTTATTTTTTCACTTTATCAAATGAGAATTCATATCTTGGTGTATCTCATTTTGCAGTGAAAATTCTGTTGGACAATTCTACTCTAAAAACATCTAGGATAAATAGTAGTGGAACTAAATTTTTATTTTTAATAATTTTCAAAAAAGAACAGGAACATAACCGTCCCTCCGTGACTTCTTGAAAACGAGAATCCCTTGGTTTCTTCATTTTTTGTGATTTGGACGTGACATCGAGTTTCATATGTGTTCCAGGACCGGTATAAGGTTGTGTGTGGGAACTCTATTTCAGCTCCAGTTTTCGTTTAAAAAAAATGAATTGAAACGTCGGATATTGACTAAAGGTGAGTCTCTTGGTAATATTTTCTTTAAGAAACATGTTCAGAAATCTGCCGAATACCTTTTTTTCGAAATTATGTTGTTTCAGACTCATTTCACTGAGTATTAACACTTTGAATGAATAAAATCACTATTTTTTTATATCACTTTGATATAAATGTGCTAATGTTAGAGAACATATCTACCTAAGAACATATTATGTCATAAAATAAGTTGTTCGCAATTTATATTGCATTTATTCAAAAAACATTTCGAAACATGTCAACTGCTTTTTTTGTAGAATGCCTAGCGGGAGTTCGAGGTCTACACTGTTGAATAAAGTTTCTTTCTTTGAGAAACATTTGTCAAAAAATATTATTTGCTGTATTTTTTAGGTAGATTACGAATCTCACGTTTTTTTTAAATAAGAAAGCTTCAAAAACCATAAAATCTTGAAATATGTCTAGTTCTCTAACAAGAATTCTCAAAAACCAAAAATCTATCCTCTTTAGATTTCTTACTAGAAATAGTTTTAAATCTATACTACTTAAACATGTACATGAGAGCAATTGATATTAGGGAAAGTTTTAAACTAACACCACGTACATCCATCTCATGCATTCATTATTCAAGAATATGTTGAAAACATAATGTGAAATAAATTGCAGAAAACTTATTTTGCGTTCTTTCCCTTAATTTCTCTGAAAGAGGAAGGATAAGGAATGAAAGTTTGTAAAGGGAGAAATTGCTGGAAACCTGAAAATTTTATCCACCCCATACCCATCTTCCCGTTTCCTAACGCCTTTGAACGTACGCGAACTCACGGACAATACTGAATATACATTGTATACGCGGACAAGCTAAAGGAGAATATATGTGCGCAGAAACAGTATTTTAATAAGCTATCTATATATTTATTTTATTTTGTCGGTGTTTCGAGATCTCTGCGATCTCATCTTCAACAACTTTTGATGTGACAAATGATAAGTAACTAACGACCCATACCAGAGCTAGAGCCGGTTGAGAAAAGGTAAACCGGTCCGGTCGGTAAACGGGCCGGTTGGAATTATAACTCAAACCGGCAAAAACCGGTAAAATACCGATGAAAACATGGCGAAGCTTTTTTAAAATTGATTTTCAGAACGAATTTCTTCCTGAAATGAAATAGTTTGCGAGCACATGTGAGAGAATCTTCACAATAACGAGTCTATAATATTTAACCTTAAAACAAATAATGAAAATAATAGCTGTCTGAAGCATCGTCTTATTTATTCTGACTGAAAAAGATTTGAAAAGAGAGGAATTAACTTAAGATTCTTTGTATAAAATACTGTAGAGTAAATCAAGGGCTAATTTTCTATACTAAATACAAGTTGGATCTTCGTTTACATATGGAGAAAAAAGTACTTAAAATATCTCTGATAGCGTCTTTTAAGTTCATTTGTCTTTTGTAAAAATGATCTCTTCCTATTGAAATGATGTATAAGGATTGTTCGTAGAGTATTTTATTCAGTTTTTCACTGGCTATTTTTTCATATCAAGGTTTGTGTAAACCTATGTTGAATTTTTCAAAAATATTATTTTTTAACAATGACGTCCTCTGATGGAATCTCAAAATAATCAACGTTAAAAATGTATTTTGAGCTTATTTTCCATAAGAACAACTGGAAAATGTGGCCAAACGTCTTTTCTACAATAGTCGAGTCAAAATAAGCAAAAAAAACGAGGAGCCATTTTCTGATGAAGTTAACCCCCCTCCCTTTCGTTTTTTGACGAAAAACAGGGTAAAAAGCGCAGATGTTTCAAAAGTTTCAACCGGTGAAATACCAGTCTCTACCGGCCCGGTCCCAGCTCTGACCCATACCTCGTACATGGAAAAATTGGGAAATAGATTTCATCGACCTCCACCTTAGTCCATCATGTCTGAATGAAAGAGCTACACTTTAGACCTAAGGTCTGTGCTGATAAACTTTTATAATATGTTTATATTTACTAAGATTAGCATATCTTCTCAGTACATATTAGATGAAGTAATATTCGAAGTTTTGTACCAAAGTACTCATATACTGATGCAGTTATTCTTCCTCTATTTAGATAACTCATGCTCATTTTGCAAGCAATTTTGTTATTCATTGTTTTATCATTTTTCATTCTGCATCCAAGAAAGTTATCAAAAATTATTCCCGCCTTACAAACAAACTATTTAAGAAAAAACATAAATTTGATTTTACAGATCAAAAGATATCAATACTTATAGTACCTGTGAGATTAGAGTACATAAAAGAACTCTTTTTGGCCTTAAAATTAAACCTGTTTTTTGGATCAAAGGGTTCTAGTGCATTTTGTTGCATTATATATTTTGTGCTTTTTTGAATAAAAATCTATATTTTTCTCTTAACTACTTTGCCTGCAAAACGGGAAGAAACCATTTAAATATAGCCTTAAAATCGAAGATAATATCATTTAATAGTGGGAGAAACGAAAACACCTCCATACACTTAACTCGTCGACTCAGGTCAGATTAATTAGTAGTAAGTAGACAATTAAACCTAGTGATCCATCACCCAAGAATTTTACTGTTAGATGCAAATAAAATCACTGTGAATTCAGAAATAAACTCCTGTTTTGTTCGCTTTTCTAGTAACTAAAAAGTAAGCCAGTCGAGCCTTACAGTACTTTACACAAGCAACGATCCTCTGAAACGCCAGAACCATAATAGCTAGTGACTTCTAATTTTGTGTGGTCATAGCTCTCACTGAATGCTGATCACTATTACTATCCGTTCCTAAATACCATGCCATAGGTTGCTTTTGGAATTTAAATTCATATGAACTAAAAATATTCTGAAAATCGAATAAGAGATCAAAAATGTGTAATTTCCACTGTTTTCTTTATAGTAGAAATACTCAGTGGAATGTGTCGCAGCCTCAATGGAAAAAATGTGTCGCAAGTGGCTCCCGGTGTCGCATTTGATTATGTCGCAATTTGCGACACATTATTTTTTAGTGTGTTTTGTGGCCTAGAAATTCATTGAGAACGAGCACCCACGATTGAAACATACGTAGAAGAGCGAGACTATTATCGGGGCTAAAATTCAAGATACTCGGTTGTTTTCCGAATAACTCCAAAACGATAAAAGATAGGGATCTGCGATTTCCAACAATCGAAAGAAGACAGTTTAGCCTATGTTTTCATAAGAAAAAACCTTTTGCGAAACCATTCAGAAGACCGGTTTTCTTCTATTATTGCACAGAGTACCTTGTACGAACACAATTATTTTATACTCTATTAGTTTCTGTACATGTAGATAGTTGACTTTGTTCCTACTGTGAAATGTCATATCAAAACTTAGTCATACTCATATAACTAGGCCTTAATCTGACCTGACATCCTCCTTCCGTATTATCTGTAGTTATGATTGATATATCTATTATTTACCGTTTTGTATAGTATGTGTTAAAACTAAGTCTTTTCCGATCTTCTTTTAGCTCAAACTTATCCATCTTCTTTACTCATCTGATTCTCGTGACATTCAGGTGTCCTCTTGCGCCTTCATGATAGATGTGCAGCTTATTACTCTCCTGTCAGATTCAGAATAAAGTCAAGGGATCGTGTGATGTACTACATGTTTCACGTTATCTTGTTACTATTCTCAAATAAAAAATCGTATTGAGCAGGTAAAATAGAATGAATCTTGATATTCTGGCATAATTTCGGTGGATCTTGGCTGGATTGTGAATTTTTTAATTCATGTTATCTCTTAAACCTTTATGAGTCGAAGAGCGAAGTATTTCCTTCTTCTTCTTTATTTATAGCTTCACACGAAGCTCAATAAACAAACTATACATACAATACAAATACAAAGATAACGTCATACATTGATAGAGTTCTTATTGGAATCTGTCCATGTTGTTGCGGGGCATCAGACCAATAAGAAGTGTTTATTGCGTGAGAGCTATCTGCGCTGCTTCAATAGTACTAATTGGCAAATCAACATACAATCTGAATGAGGATGCAATCTTCCAAGTGCCCGTAAAGCATGTTGAGGAATACCAGCCGTCGCTGCTGTAGAAGCGGCACCCTGACGAAAAGAATGGCCACTATACAAATGCGGATTGAAACCTAATCTAACTACTGTAGAAGCTGACGTGTTTTCTCCATAAACACTGAGCGGACTAGTGGAATTGCCTGAGGTGTAAGAAAAACTGGTTCAGTAGAATTAGAGAAAGAGAATTTGCGAACAATTAAAAATCTCCTTAAAAAGGATACAGGACAAATAGGGTTGCCAGTTTCGAACAAGGCGATTATAACACCTTGGCGGAATGGATCGGTTTTAGAACTTTTTAAACGCAAATATGCTCGAGTCTGACAAGAACTAAAAGTAATGTCTTCTAACGAAAGGTTGGTTACCGGATCAAAGCTATTGGTATTCGTACAAAATTCAGAGCAGCGCAAAAAGGCTAAAATCATAACTATTTGCTACAGTAAATCCCAATAAGGAGTATACATTCCAGTAGATAATAGATGAATTAAACGTTTTAGAACTGGAAAGGTTAATGGAAGTCGTGGACATATAGTGGTATTTTCAAGTCGTTTAATCGCTCTCATCAATAAATACATTTTAGCGCCTGCACGTTGATAATCGAACACTGGAATCGACAGTCCATTTTTGACATAGGTATATTTGATAGCAGCTATACACATTTTGATGGTGCAATATTTAATCTACATCAACTTCATCGAAATCTACATCAACTTCATCTGAAGGATGGAACGCTATGATATCATCTAACAGATGTAAAATAAATCGAATACCATAATTTTCTCTTGCAATCCAACAAATTATTGAGGAAAACAAGTCAAAAATCTTCGGACTTGAACGAGATCCAAAGACCAAATGTGTATAGAAATAGTAAAACCCATTCCAACATATACCAAGGTACCGCAATGTATCTGTTTTGTTTCTGAATCAAATCTTCGACGACATTTAGTGCATCACAAGCTGAACGATTATTTTTACACTGGAAAGACGTTGAAGGCAGTTCAGATAAACCAATATCAAAGCCACACACGAAGCCATCCACGAGAAACTGAGCAAGTTGTTGGTCAGGATGGTTAGCTAGCTCTACTTTCAACTGAACAACGTTAACTGGTGTTGTTCCACGCAGCGTAAACTCTAAATGCGGAAGGAAAATGACCCATTCACAATTTATTCAAACAGATAGACACTGTTATAATACTAAAAGTAAATTACAATACTAGTCATTTATTTCGAACAACTCGGCTACAGTTTTCGCCATTTCGTCCACCTTGACGATGCTTTGCAAAACATTTATTGCAAACATGATGATAACTGCAACGTGAACGATGACAACGATTGACATTCCATAATTCACGTATCTCTTTATCTGCGCCATCAATAAACGCGTGAGGACGAAGTGGACGCGTAGAACTTGGTTGAACAGTAGATCGTTCACGTGCAACTGTAACAGATGTTGAAATGTCGAAATTTGGACAAGAAGTAGAGGCATGTTCGACAGAGCCACAAACAGAACATGTTTTTGCTTTTCGACCTGCAACGATTGTACTGTACAATTCAAGAACCCTCGTGCTCCAATCAACGACAATTCCTGCTTTTAATAATGCTGCACATTTTGTTGCAAATGCACGGTGGTAATCATAGAAGCACCCATCATCAAACTGTGTGGTCATTTCAATTATGTTATTTTGGTACATTTGAAATTCACCAAAACAATGGGTATAACAACCACAAAATACTGACACATAAAGGTGAAACGCTTTCAGAAACTCCGGAAGGTTCAAATTACGGCTCAATCGAGGATCATAGTGACTTTTCACTAAAGAGACTAATTCGAGTCCAAATCTGGTGATTTTCCTCCATCCCACGGCACCAAGAGTAGCGCAGATTTACATACGCGTCGCTCAAAATTCTAGTTCGCAACTGAAGTGAGATATAAACAGCATCTTGCTTTACTTGATTCATAGGTATTGGTTTCTGCATTAGCAATTCGGAAGAAGTATTTGATATAGCATCAACAGTACCAACTGTAGTCAACTTACGCAAAGCATTTTCTATTTCTTTATGAGCAGCTCCGTCTGTTGTTGAACTCGATGGTACGTTGACAGGCATCACTGATGTCATCGATTCTATAGGAGGTGGAAATGTAACAGCTGTACTTTGTAACGTTGCTTAACGTTGAACTGTGGTAACTGTACTTTGTTTATGTTTGTTAAATTCATAAAATTCATTCAAGGTAATGAGAGAAGAGCTTGGCGGTGCATCAATGCCTAACTGCTTTAAAGCAAGACGTAACAACTCCTTCTGTGATTCTTCCGCTTGAGTATAAGATGTATCTACTAGAGGTTGGTGTTCACGTCAGTGGTGCTGCCGTAGCATCACCAGATCCACTATCAATTTTAGCTCGTTTGAATCTGGTATTAATTACTTTATTGGATGAATTTCTTTTTCCTGACATGTCATTTCACCAAAATGAAGATGAAAGAAATTATATAAGAATACAGGCTAGATTTTTTTCTTAGAATTCACAAAATGAAACGAAATAAGAACAACCGAAATTCGATGTAATCAGATTCTGTAGCAACCATCTAAAACAGAAACTTAAAATTTGACTAACAACGCAAGTGATTTAATCGACTTATATTAATAACTTGATTTAACATCTTAAATCCGAATTATATTGGAAAATAGGCAAAAATGGGTTATTCTACCCAATATAGATTTTCACTAGGTTTTTGGATGTTTTCTGAAAACAAATATTGCCACGAGTTTCAGCGTAGATGTAAAAAAATACGAAAATAAAATATTTTTTTAATAAATTACGCCTACTTTTATACCTTCGTTGTTTGTCGGCAAAATTTCTTCAAAATTAAATCAATCGATGCAGAAAAATCTGCTAAGTTAAGTAGTATCATTGGATTGTTGAGCGTGGTTGATTACCTATGTTTTCATTATTTTCAGAATTACCACACCTAAAGATCTTGATCTTGGCTCTCTCAAGAAACCCGATGTCACGTCTGAATCGAGAAAACTTAAGAGTTCGGTTAAGTCGCATTTGAAGAGGATCTATCTATGAAAGAAAACTGATAGATTGCTAACTCAGTTTCCGGAGATCCGAAGTGCTTTCCCAAAAATCTCGTAGAAAACCGGTCTTCTGAATGAATTTTCGGAAAAGGTTTTTTGCTTATAAAAACATAGGTTAAACTGTCTTCTTTCGATTGTTGAAAATCGCAGGGCCCTATCTTTTATCGTTTTGGAGTTATTCGGAAAACAACCGAGTGTCTTGAATTTTGGTACCGATAATAGTTTTGCCTTTATTCTAAAGACATCATCAGTCAAATGATGACAAAAAGGTGTTTCTTCTCCTTTTCAGCATAGAAAAAAAAAGAAGCACATGTCTAGAATATAAAAGAAAAATGTTACATAGTCCATTATTAAGTCGTACATGACATGATGTGTCATCAAAAAACATTCAGAATAAAAGTTTTTCGAGAATAAATATTCCTAATTTTCTTTTTGCTGTGTATATCCGTAAATATCTATCGTATTACGAAATGTTTTTCCAAATACAGATGACAAGGTATGTCCTGTCCTGAAACCAAAAGTTAACACTTTTATTGGATGTGAAATCAGTTTTTTCAGCTGGTTAGCTAAAACTAACGAACACTGTGCATAATAAGCCATAGAGAAGTAAAATTGTTTTTTATTTGATTTTTTTTGAAGTTCAACTTGATACCCCGAATCGTCTTTTTTACAATGTTTAATGGATAGCCATTGGAATAGAAAATTCGAGTATAATATTCTAATTCTTTTTCAAATAAAAATTTGAAAAAGAATTAGAATATTAGAAAGTATTATAACATTTAACTGATGATGTCTTTTGAATAAAGACGAAACTAGTCTCAAGTGAAACAGTAACTTCACTATGTATAAGTTTTGTCAGAAAGATTACTCAGTAACCTCTGATCTTCACCATTTCACTTATTTTGCGACCTTTTCACTTCCTTTATATTTTCCAGCAAAACTAATAACATAATTGAGATCAACAGACAAAACTGGATTGAATAACATACTGAACATTCGGTTTTCGAACAAAAACATTTTATTAAAAATTTTCTCTCTAGGTTAATGGAGAGTGTGTAACCCTTTCTAACAAAAAGTGTCATATACATTAAAATACTCAATACCTGTGTAGAAAATTGTATGGTGCAGTTGTGAAAAAAAACTGTTTATTGAGATAGGAAAAAGGCTAGGATCAGAACGCAATACGATTCATTCTGTATGGGCCAACCAACAGCTATGGTTTTAATAGAGTAAACAGAGAAGAGAGAAAAGATACAAATCTATTCATTTTACCGTTTAATAAAAAAAAGAAATGAAGAAATGCCAAATAAATAAATAGCACAAACGATAATTGAAGAATATAAATAATATATTCTTGTTGAAGTATGAATACCACGAATCATTTCTAAAGTTTAAAATTTACACAGTACAGGTAACTACTCGACTATATGCATTGCGCAAGTTACCTATAGTATGTGTATGTGACTGTATAAAAATCGATGCTAAATAAAAGTTATATTTGCATCTGTTACGGGAAAAACCATAGAAAAATTGAATGTTTACACAGTTTGAAGCAGATTATATAACTTTCATGATTAACCGACGTTTGAGCGACCGACACTTGAGCGATCCCGATATTTGAGAGAATCGCATCATCTATAACCCGCCATCCTCATCCCCACCCTCGCTCTATACAAATCTCCCAATAATTCAGTTCATAATTGGATGACAAAAAAATTGTTATTATCATCGTTATTAATTGTTATCGAAGTGAACAATCATGTTCCTGATCGGAAAAAAGTCATATTGAAAAGTGTCTGATGTCGGGGTCGCTCAAATATCGGTAGGTCAAACGTCGATTGACGAAATTGCATATATGTACTCAAAAACAACTTTCAAATAACAAAGAATATTAACTAATAATCTTGTGAATATGCTTTGTACATGTCATTGTGATTAGTCAGGGAGACTCATGAAATAATTTGAAGCAACTAACGACCGCTAGTCGTATCCCAATGGATTTTTTTGATACCAAACATTTCCTTTTAACATGTTAATCATTTTTAAACGCATTTAATAGCATGAAACAGTAATGTAGTAAATTCATGCGCATTAATTGACTTTAAAAAAGTTTCTAACACATTTACATGCGTTCAATTCTACATACCAAAAGTAAACGAAAAAGTTCGCCGCATCTATTAAAAAATCATTCGTGCGTTAGCCTAAATGGGAAAACACGAAACAACGTGTTTTAGCCTCATATTAAGTTATTTTAACGCATTAAGTGCGTTAAAATGAAATTAATGAAAAACGTTTTTAACACATTTTGATGATTTTTGACTTTTAACATCTTATAAACTCAATGCTATACAACGCATTAAGGATTTTAATATATTCAAACGCATTAAAATGATTTAATTCATGAAAACACATTAAATTTCTAATGCATTTGCTTATATTCATAGATGATCATATCAAAAGAAGATATCAGTTTTTGGAAACATTTGTACAGTATGTCTGATTGAACAGACGCAATCACTCTAGATCTAATTTTTTGAGAGAAATCCGATGACATTGTCAGAAAAAAGTAAGAATATTTCCTTATAGAATTCTAGCATCATTTTTGTTTTTAAAAAGCATTAATGCGCTCACATGTATTATTTTTAAACTCCTGTGAACTCATTGGACAGCTTTTAAAATGTGTGAATGTATTAAATTTACGAAAAATAATTTTAATGCAATTCGAATGCGTTAAGAGATTTCATGCATTTGAATATATTAATTCTTAAGGCGGGTGAATGCATCAAATTAATCTGAATACATCTGACTCCATTAAATGGATGAGAAAGTCTTTTTATGCATTTAAACGTGTGAACAAATTTAAGAAGTTTGAATGCGTTGGTTTTGAAGATGTTGAATTTGTAAAAAAGCATTAGAAAAATTAAAAAAATCAGGCTCGTAAATGCATTAACTTTTAAGACATGCGAAGACGTTAAAATGTTTTTTATTCATTAAATGTGTTCAAACATCTTAAAGGTGCTACATATAAATTGTAACTCATCCAAAGGAAATTTTTGATATCAAAAAAATTCATTGGGTAGTCGCTGCAATAACAGCACTAATCATATATTTACAGTAAGCACTTCTAGAATTAAATAAATATAGATCAGAGGAGTGGAAATATACTCATATCGCTCATCTTCTTCAGATGCATGTCAGATGGCTAATTATTATGATTGTTAGTTGTTCACCAATTGTTCATACAACACTTGACTTCAATTATCATAATTATACTCAAATGACAAATTTTTTGCAAACAATTGCAGATGAATACAAAGCATCATCCTATCTATACGAAGTAGGCAAATCTGAACAAGGTAGTATATTTAAAATAACAATTATTCTCTTATCGTAACAATCTCTGTTGTTTTGGTCGTTCATTATGGGCTATCGCTCTAAGCGCCTCTGCTCCAAACGAACATCGCTTGTTACGCCCTGAAGTAAAATATATTGGAAATATGCATGGAAATGAAGTAAGCTAATCTACATCAATAATTTTCATTAATTAAAAGCTAAAGTAGGTTGTAGGTCGTGAAGTACTTCTTCATCTCGTTGAATATTTGTTAACATCAAATGACGTCCAAGTACAAAGACTAATGAATTTATCTCGAATTCATATTATGCCATCGATGAATCCAGACGGATATGAGATATCAAAGGAGGGTGATTGCGGTTCGGCTGACGGACGGTAGGTTTCTTACTGGATTCTATTTGCATTCTATATTAGAACATTCGATTGTTTGCAGTTATACAGCCAATAATATCGATCTTAATCGGAATTTTCCTGATTACCTCTCACAACCGTTAATATCATCCATAACGGCAACTGAAACGAAGGCAGTTATCGATTGGTTAAAAAATATAACGTTTGTTTTATCGGCAAATTATCATGGTGGTGCCTTTGTTATAAATGTACCTTATGATCGATATTGTAATAATAAATTAGAATTTTTATTGTTTTTATTTTACCTCAAAATATTTTGGTATATTTTTTCAGATAACCACAATTCAGCTATCACAGACGATGATGATATTTATATGTTATTTGCGAATGCCTACGTAAATATGACAAATGCTACAAATGAAAATTGTGATAGTGGTGTGTTACCTTCAACTCATGTTATACGCGGAGCAGATTGGTTCGAAATTGTGGGTTTGTATTGAAACTTTTTCAGTTTAGCATCACATCTTCATTTTTTTCTTATGACAAAGGTTCTATGCAAGATTATGGATATTTAAATTATGGTACAATTGAAATGACGATGGAAATAAGTTGTTGTAAATATCCTCTGAGCACGTTGAACTCATTAGACGATTATTACAATTATAATCGAGATGCAATGATTGAACTTTTACTACAAGCACAAAGAGGTAGACGTATATTTTAATTAAGATTAATTTTTTATTTATTATTTTTATTTATTAGGAGTCAAAGGATTTGTATTTGATGAAAATAACAACCCGATACCGTTTACGCAGATAATGATTAATAATAGACGACCAGTTATCAACGTAACTGCTTTGGGAGAATTTTGGAGAATTCTATTACCGGGTGACTACATATTAAAGGTAAAAATGTCGATAGATATCTGCCAATTGTTACATATATTATCTCTATTATCATAATTAAGGTCTTCTTTTATGGATACGAAGTCTATCGTCAACAAATAACAATTAATAATACTTCACCACTCAATTTAATAATAATAATTTCAAATACAACGTTAAATCAGTATGCAAAGTTGTCCCCGATTGGATTAACTGTTCCATTTCCACAAAATTCTTCAACAACTACACATTTTAGTGTATACTTGATGTTCAGTCTTATATTAACTATATGTTTATGTTCAAAAATAATCCATCAATAAGAGAATTATATAGTTATCTGTATATTGTTTTTTCATTGTACATTAATATATAACGGGTGGCGCAGAATAAAACGGACTATTTTGTTTCCTCTATAACTCTGTCAGTTTAAATCTGATCGGACCAATTTTTTCCCATCAGAATCGTCATTCAATTCTCCACAAAACCATGTGTAAAAGATTTTTGTAAACTACAAAATGGCTAAGTTCTAAAACGAAGAAAAGAGGTCCGAAAATCTTCAGCTATCAAGCACACAACCCTGTTTTTTCTAAAATTTGCTTTTCACGTGGTGAGCTACGAAAAAACTAAGTAGACCATGTTAAAGAGCATCAAATTCTGGTCAAGATTCATGTCTTTGAGAATTTTTTTATCAAAAAATGAGTAAAAAATTTAGCATAAAATGTTTTCTCTTTTTCGAAAAAACTCTACTTTCATTTTGTGTTTTTGATGCTTGCACGAAAACGCATGCCATTCAGTAAAAAAGCGTTATTTTTTGACGATTTTTTTTCTTTGAAGGCTAGTACACTCGACTACATTCTTGTACACTCGTTCGAGTCATGCAAAGTTTTGTTTGCGGTAGGTTTTCGTGAAAACCCAAATTAAGGCGTTTTGGACGAGTTTTCAGAAAATATCGATTTAATAGGCGAAGGCCATTTTCAAGGATATCGGACAGAGCGTATTTGAAAATGCCGCCAAATGTTTCTCCCTTAATTTAAGCCTGCGCATAAATTGTCGAAACATACTCCAAATGTTGATGCATTTTGAGCGGAAAGTTGAAGATTTTCGGACCTCTTTTCTTCGTTTTAGAACTTAGCCATTTTGTAGTTTACAAAAATCTTTTACACAGGGTTTTGTGGAGAATTGAATGACGATTCTGATGGGAAAAAATTGGCCCAATCAGATTTAAACTGACGAAGTTATAGAGGAAACAGAATAGTCCGTTTTATTCTGCGCCACCCGTTACATCGAAGAATAAGATTTTCGCGATATGTTGCCACTAACAATAGGTGTTTCTAATTAGACCTGCGCGTCGGTCGGCGGCGTATAACAACAGTTTTCCGATCAGCAGGGCAACAAAGCCTCATAAAAAGCTTTTCCGCCGTCGCCCACGGCGGTTAAAAAAGTGTTTTAAGCGTAGACTAAAAGATTGTTTAAAACATTGGATCGTCAGCGGAGGGCGCAATCAAATTTGAATACGAAACTTACTTTAAGCCAAGATCCATTGTCAATTTTGCCAAATTTTTTGCTTTTTTCAAACTGTACTGGAAATCGATCTTTAAAAGCTCGATCCG